>PVKS010005327.1:0-57500 GCA_004027875.1 Aplodontia rufa | reverse complement strand
GTGGTGGCTCACACCTGTAAACCTAGCAGCTGGAAGGCTGAGGCAGGATTTCAAGTTCAAAGCTAGCTTCAGAAACTTAGTGAGGCCCTAAGCAACTTAAGAGGACCCTGTCTCAAAATCCAAAAAAGGGCTGGGATGAGGCTCAGTGGTTAAGTACCCTTGGGTTCAAATCCTAGTACCAAAATAAATAAATTAATGTGTGTGTGCACAAATAATTGCCATATGGAGTATGTACCATTAAAAGAAACAATATATAGACTTAGCATTTAACAAATAGAATGACAGGAATAGGGCAGAACAGAGAGATTCTTGATTAGGCAGGACTTTGCTATCATTTTAAAAATGTAGGTCTTAATCCTGAAAAGGAATAAAATGTTCTTTCAAATATAATTTAACATTAAATATAAACTTAAAAATCAGCTTCAGTTTTAATATTTTCAGAAAAGCCACTCTGGCTACAGTAAGGGGAACTGATTGGAGGTTACAGAGGCCAATAAGAAGGTTGTGGCAGTACCAAAGGCCACAGATGGAGATTGGACAGTGTCCTGTATGGAGGACAGATATTGGGCACCTTCCGGAGGAGGAATGGTACAGATTTGCGTACAGGTTAGGAACGTGAAGAAGAGTGACTTCTCGGGCATGATGCCTTGGTTTCTGATTGGTGAGATTTGGTTGGCTTAGTAATGCCATTTACTGGGGTGTTTTGTTTCTATTTTCTAGTCATGATTGGGCAATAGTTATAAGCGATCTATTAGGAAAATTAGCATACCTAGTCAATGTGTTTGTGTTCCAAAAACGTGAATAACTCACTCGATTTTTCTTTTTTTAAATCCTCTTATCGAGCTTGCAAAACCTTGAAAATGATATGCAACTTAACTATTTCCACTAAATTACTATCTTCTCCACAAATTCTCCCCGTTTTTTTTTTAAAGAAAGCAAGTGCCAGACGTTCTTTTTCTGCCCATAACATCAGATGTACTCTAACACTCATTATTAATTAAAAACGGAAGTGGATAAAAATAGACACACTGAGCTAAAAGTCATTTCAAGTTGAGAATGCCAGATGATATGAGTTTGAGAGAAAATAAAAGGTAATTAATTGTTTCAGGGTCTTTAAACACCTGGAGTATAGTGTTATTTAGGCCCATTTGAGAAAAGATAAATGACTTCTCCTGAGAGCTCCTGCAGTGAAGGTAGCTGACTCCTTCCAAGGCTATGTCCGCTTTCATTACCTCTAAAAGAGGAATGTTCATTTCACCAAGCGATGTCCCTTCAGACAGGTGTGAGCCACTACACCCAGCGCTCAGAGGGGTCCAGGAGTGAAGAGGGATATATGTACAACAGCATCCCCTTCCTAATTAGGTCAGTGTAAAGATCCTCCCTCTTTCTCAAGCTTCCTTCTTTTCATCTATCTATCCTTCCCTTGCTTCTTGCTTAATTTCTTCATCCTTCTCCCCACCTACACACCTGCCTGTGCCTTAGTCCACATTTCGTTTCCTCTCCTTTCTGTCTTTCTTTTTCTCCTTCTTCTAAACTTTTCCTGAAGCCTAATGTTAAAATAAATATATTTTTAGAAACTACATTTATGGCCCTGGAGTTAATAATTTTCATATATTCTCATCTCATCATCAAATATCTTCAGAATCTGCTGCAATCCTATGATGTCAAACTGATGGTCTTTCAGAAAATGTAGTCTTTGTTAAATTGGTTCAGTAAAATGTATTCCAAGTAATTTTGTAGACAAACTGATCAATTCTCTTTTGAAATGATTATTTAGATTTCAGAGAGAAATCTATTGGTCTTGGGTAAGGGTGTGGCCTTGTTTTGTTATTTGAAGACATCCTGGGTAAAATCTGCGGTTACTGGATCTTACTTGTTTTTCTGGGAGGGAGTCTGATGTGTCAGTAATTTACAGGGATTTATGGGTAACACCTGGCTTTCACTTTGGGCAGCTTAATAGGAATTGCCAAGAGGAATTTTCAACTGGCCTGAATTGCATTATTGGATCATACCTAGGAAGTAAATGAAACCATTTGTTGAATTGATAGGAAGTAGTTGTGGTGCCCAGAAACCTAGGCTCTGGCTATCAGTGTCTCCTCAAATCCTGGATGAGGATATAAACCTCCACTGGTAATGTGGACTAGAAGGCAATCACATCTTTGTGTTTTCAAATGGACCTGAAATGTAGTGTAATAGTCATGAATTGGTGGGTTATACTTAGACTAGTCTTAAATATTTAGCCAGTTTAGATCTTTTCCTCCTTTGGAAACAATTATTTTTGGTGTGATTTATAGCAGAGAGATTTACTTATCCTCAATCTCTAGTCAAGTTTTATCTCAGCTCTAAGCATGCAATTCTCTAAAGCTAGTGTTCTAGATAGAGCTGGCACATGAAATATGATAGAAGGATTGAATTTCAGAGTTTCAGCATGTAATATTACTAGAGATCCTAGAGATACCAAAATATATTCTCAGATGTCCAGCCAAGTTCCTTTACTTTTATTTGCTTTAGATTAAAACAATCCCACCTAGTTTAGCTAGCCCACTTTTAAAATGCACATACTACTGAAAAGTTGGACTAACATTTTAGCAGTAATGGTTACTGTAATCACACTTTTATTTTAAGAAATTACCAACATTCCATGAAATGAGTTACTATTTTCACCTTGGACTAAATAATAAATTTTTGTCTTTGAGTATATATGTGTATATGTGTTTAATATTAAAACAAGGGTTGGTGAGTGTCTTAGTCAGTTGAGTTTACTGCAACAAAACACCAGACACTGAGTGACTTAAACAACAAAAAAAATTTTTTTTAAAGAGAGGGACAGTGAGAGAGAGAGACAGAGAAAGGGAGAAACAACTTTATTTAGTTTTTTACATGGCCTTAGTTGCTCCAACACTTAGTTGTGTATGTGGTGCTGGGGTTTGAACCCAGGTTCTTGCACTTGTCAGGCAAGCGCTGAAACCGCTGAGCCACCACTCCAGCCCCAACAACAAATATTTATTACTCATAGTTTTGAAGGCTGAGAAGTGTAGGATCGAGATGCCAGAAGATTCAGTGTTTGATGAGGGCCTGCTTTCTGGTTTTCAGATGGCTACATTCTTGCTGTGTGTACCCATCACAGAAATCAGAGAGAACTGGGCAAGCTTTCCTGTCTCTTCTCACAAGGACACTAATGATTTTCATAAGGGTTCCACCTTCATGAACTGATCGCCTGAGGGCCTACCACCCAATGCCATCAAATTGGATTAAGATTTCAACATATACATATGTGGGGAGGGATTACAAACATTCAGTCCATATTGCCGAGAATGAAATTCTCATAAAATATTAGCGAAAATATTAATAGCACAACATTCTGGGGGTAATTCAGCTATATGTGTCAAGGAACTTAAAATATCCTGTTGACCCAGTGATTTTTACATTTTATCTTGTGGAACAAAGGTATAAAAATTCATGCACCAATATATTCATTCAGGAAATATTTAAATTCATATAAACATATATATACCAGCCACACACATGAAAAAAAAATCCTGTTAGGAAATATTGGCTAAATATATAAAATGAGCACATCTATGGGAGTCCAATTAGTTGAAAAACACAGAATAACACAGAAAAATGCTCATACTGTAATAATAATTTTTGTGCTTTTATCATGTAAATGTACCTATTTAATTGTGTTATGTACATTTGCTCATTTTGTCCTCAAAATAATTACCAGATGAACAAACAGAAGCACAGAGGCAGAGAACTTACCAGAATTACCTAGCAGGTATGTGGGGAAGTGGTCACCTGAACCCAGAGGATTTGATTCCTCAAGATGCGTTCTTACTCATTTACAAGCACATAAAAGAAGAACACAAAATAACTCTTAAACTATGAGCCCAATTTGTTTTCTCTTAAAGCAATTAAGGGTGTCTGCATACATGTAACTAACAAAAAGAATATAAAGGAAAAGCAATAAAATATAAATAGTGTTTTTCTTCTTGATAATAGACATACAAGGGCTTTGAAATTTAGTCTCAATTCAAGATTTGAGAAGACTTTAAAAGATTGATAATGCCAACAATTATCCATCACTACTGAACATGTCATTGCAATTTTTGTGAGATATTTCAGTCACATGTCCTTCAACTTGCCTTCACACTCTCTTCTTCAGTTAACTAATGATTCTTTCCTGCTTGTCCTTGAATGAGACTGCAAATTCTTTGGTATTCATTATTCTGTTCTCCTAAAATGCCTATTTAGCAATTTCCATGACAGATACCTAGTGTTCAATGATGCCCATGTTGCCATCTACTTTCTTGACACATTGCTACATGTGGGACACGACTCAGTCTCACCAACAAACTGTGAGCAGAAGTAAGATATTTGGTAAGTATGTGATCAAAAATGACAAGTCAAGTACTTTGAAATGTGCACGTCTCTTTCCGCTCTTTTCTTATTCTCCTACAGAATTTACTGGAAGACTCTCAATACCATACATGATGTCAGGACACTAGATGAAAGGAGCCTGCTTATCCAATAAATGTGAAAACAGATCTTCCTTGTTAACATATGATAAATGGCAACTTATTCAATAACTAACATTTCACTATTCAGCAGGCAAGTTATGGCATTGCTATACTAGTTAGTTTGTACCTAACCAGTACATATACTTATTGTCTGAAACTCAGATCAAAGGGCTGAGCCAGAGTGTTAGTGGCACAGCACTTGTCTAGCAGGTATAAGACCCTGGGTTTGATGTCCAGCACTGATAAAATCACCAATAACACAAAAAATACTCAATTGACTCCTCAATATGTTTTGTTTCTTCAAATTGAGCTCCATAACTCTGCTATGTGAAGCTCAGGATTTTATTTTTTCTAAGAAAGAACTTGTCCACAAATGTTTTGTCTCCAGTTTATAATGAAATAAGAAGTCTACAACAATCTAAATCAAGGTACTTAGTAACACTTTGTTATAAAAAGAAAGAAATTGGCTGGTCTAAATCATGTGCTTAGCGATGCGCTTGCTTTATGTTTTGCTATCTTCATGAATAGCAAATTGTTCATAAATTTCCAGGTGGCCTAGAAACCACCTCTTTAACCCTATTTTAGGCAGGGATTATTTTCTGTTAGCTTACATTTGACCCATGTCTTATCTTCACTGTTAGATTATGCATCCCTCAGATCTAGAATTGTATTTTTGTCATCATGTATCTGACCACAGTTCACAGGGGGAAAATCAGATCTTCAAAAAGTATTCAGAGAGTGAATAAATGTAAGAGTAAATTTGAGGCATTTTGAAGATGTATATGAAATGTCACTGCTTAATAGACCTTTGAGGAATCAAAAGATGATCACAAAATGATAGATGCTTTGTGGATAGTCTTCTTGGGTTTTCCTTTAGGTCAGCACTTCACAAATGGGCAAGACCTGCATCCACCATGGGAAATTTAGCAATATCTAGAGACATTTTTGTTTTCACAGTTGTGAAAGGTGTTGGTGGTATCTAGTGGGGAAAAAGGTCAGGAATGCTGCTCAGCATCTTAAAATGCACAGGGCAGAGTCCACTGTGTTAGTATTTTGTCACTGTGATCAAAAAAACCTGATAAGAATGACTGAAAGGAGGAAAAGGTTATTTTGGCTCATGATTTTAGAGGTTGCAGTCCATGGTTGGCCAGCTCCATTGATTTGGGCCTGAGGCAAAGCAGAACATACTGGCTGAAGGGCATGGAAGTGGAAGTGGAAGCCAGGAAGCAGATGGCAAGAGAAAGAGATGAGACAAGAAACGCCTCCCAGGGCAAACCCCCGGTGACCTGGTTCCTCAACCTCATCCTACCTCCTGCAGTTCCCACCTTTCAGTAGTCCACTCAGCTACCAACGGATTGATCCACTTATGAGGTCAGAGCCCTTATGATCCAATTAAACCAGGCCTTCAACACATGAGAATTTGGGGAACATTCAAGATGCAAACAATATTTTCAACAAAAATGTATTGCAGATGCCCCTCATTCTATCCAAAGTTCTGAAGTGCCAAAGTTGAGAAACCTGCACTAGACCCACACAAGTTAAGTACTGTTACAAATGAGTCTAAATTATATAAATACAAATGACACCAATCCAATATTTTATGATAGTAATTAGTGTTCAAAAATAAACAGTCTCTGAAAAGAACTGTGAGTACATTTTTTAAAATAGCCTATAAGAAAAGATTTTTAGTGAAATGGAGTCACAGCCACTTGACTATTTACTTAATGATATCTTCTGTGTACCAATTCCTGGTGTAGATTCCATGAAAATTACAAAGGAAATTTAAGGGACAGATCCTGACCTTTATGAGTAAGCAATCTAGTTGGAACAATAAATGTATGATGCAAAATATTATGACAGACCATTTAATTCATAAACCATGTGGTAACATGAAGACTTTTAGTGAATCTGGAATTCCAAAAGGAGAGTAGTCCAACATGCTCAGTAGGCAAACCAGTAACTCTGAATACATTTTGTATTATGGATCACTTCCAGATTTTCACTCATCTACTATGCTTCATTATTTCTTCAAATTTACAATGGTTCTTTTGGGTTAAATGAAAATACGTGAGACAATGAAGTTTCCTTTTCAAAACAGTTTTGTCCTTAATGATGGAGAAGAACAGGCAGAAAATCTTATCCTGAAGTGATGAATCCCCTTACACACTTATTCTGTTCTTCTCTTGCCATCCTTTCCCATGCCTTTAAATGCCTTAATGATGAAGGATATAAAAAAGGTGAACTTCTTCTTTCAAGAACTAGAGTATAGGGCTGGAGCGGTGGCTTGGTGGTTGTGTTGCTTGCCTGGTATGCATGAGGACCCAGGTTCAAACCCCAGTACCATGTACACAATGAATGTCTGAACAACGGAGGCCCCTTGAAAAACTAAATAAAATTGATTCTCTCTTTGTCTCTCTCTCTCACTGTCCCTCTCTCTTTAAAAAAAAAAGAAAAAAAAAGGAACTAGAGTATAATCAAACCCTTGGAAGCACTTGTCTTCATCTCCCTAGGGGGCTGGAATGGTGACATAGGATTCATTCTGTGAATGAACAGGAGATATAGAGTATTATGGGCATCATCAGGAGCTGGAAAAAAAAAACCTACTCATTAACTCAGTAAGTTGGAAGAAATCTAGACAATCTTCTATACAATGACTTCATTTAGCATTTGGAAAAAACTGAGGTCTCCCATGAGACAATAGTTTTTTGAGGTTGCTGAGTATGTGAGTGATGAAGAAGAATCCAGGGCTGGGAAAGCTATACTCACAGCCCAAGAGCCTAGGGTTCCACTCACTATGGTTCTACTGAAGATGGGAGAGGAAACAATAAGACGTGTACTGAAATGGTTAAGGAATCCCTGGTTCTCCGAGTAACCCAGAATTCCACACAGGGGGGAAAGTTCCTTACCTCCTTCCATGTCACAGACCGGTGTGGAATATTATTAGTGAACACAATTATCATATGCCTCCAATAAGAAAATAAATTAGAAAATATAACCTCCTCTCCCCAAACTAAATTAGTTGGCTTTGGGGAGAGAGAGTGCTGGGGACAGGAGAGAAAGGTTGAGTTGCTGGACTCTCGGTGCTCAGCCTGCCTAAACCAAGCCCAGCGCCTCTTTTCATGTGTCACTTAGCAATGCTCTCGTCAACAACAGGCTGTGTGTACAGGAGTTGTCCATAGGTCATGACGGAGCTGTAAAATTCCTCTTGCCCCGTGATGCCACAGCCATCACAGCACCATCGCACAATGTCATTCACATTATGGTGATGTTGTTGTGAACTAACCTGGACTGCCAGCCCTGTAAATGTACAGCACATATGACTATATGAAGGACATATTATTTGATAATGACCAAAAATGACTCCACATCTCTGTGCATTTACTATGCTAGACTTCGTATCACTACTTGAAGGTGTATTCTTTCTCATTCCTTTTTTTTTAAAAAAGAGAGAAGGACATTGACAGACAGAAAGAGAGAAAGAGAGAGAATCAATTTTTATTGAGTTTTTCACATGGCTTTAGTTGCTCTGACACTTAGCTGTGTATGTGGGTGCTGGGGTTTGAGCCCATGTATTTGTGCATGCCGGGCAAATGCTGTAACCCCTGAGCTACCGCTCCAGCCCCTCTTTCTCATTCTTTATGCCATGTTTTTACTCACCTTTTCTTGGTGAAATGTGTCTATATACACAACTACCATTGTGTTAGGATTGCCTGCAGTATTCAGCACAGTAATATGCTGGCAGTTCTGGGGCCTAGGAGCAGTGAGCTATACCTTACAAGTATGCAGTGGGCTAAGTCATCTAGGTTTGTGGAAGTATACTCTGATGTACATACAGCCATGACATTCTCAGAATGTAAACTTGTTGCTAATTGACACTTGATTGTTTTATATTCATCTAGGTAGATGCTTGTCACCTACCAAGACTCCCAACTTCCTAAGAATGATTTCACAATCTTGGTACTATCAATATATAGAACTAGACGGTTCTTTACTCTGGGGTTGTCCTGTGCATTGTAGGGTGATTAACAGCCTCTCTGATCTCTGTTAACAGTGTATAGTGCACAATTGCTACTCAGCAAATGTATCTCCCTTTTTTCTTCCCTCCCTCCCTTCCTCCCTCCCTCCCTTCCTTCCTTCCTTCTTTCCTTTCTTCCTCCCATGTGCTAGGGAACAAACCCAGGTCTTTGCACATGCTAGGCAAGCAGTCTACTATAGAACTAATCAGTTCTAAGCACTTATTTCACCAATCATTCCAACAATTAATCAGTTGTTAAAAGTAATGCATTACCGAAGTTTAATAGTCCATTTATAAAGAAATGCTACACATACAAAAAAAGATTTCCTACTGGAGTTCCTTCTAGTTTATTTTTATATGTAAAAGGGTTATTTCTGTAGGTCTTCATTCATGATTATCAATGGTCTAGTGCATGAGAGTCAATGGAAGCTCTGACAAACAGCACTTCAAATACCAACAATTGAAGCTCTTAAAAAATCTGTCTCTCAGTGGGGTAAGGTCCTTGCCTAGCATGCGCAAGTATAAGGGTTCAAACCCCAGCACTCATGAACACAACTAAGTGTCAGAGCAATGAAGGCCATGTGAAAAACTCAATTAAAAAAAAAAGTTGATTCTCTCTGTCTTTCTCTCTTTCACACACTGTCCTTCTCTCTTAAAAAGAAATCTCTCTCTCCATATATATACATATATATATATGTATATATACACATACACACACACACACAGATGTGTGTACATATCTCTCTGTCTAGACACACACACACATACTTATATGTAATCTCACTCCATTATTACTGGCAACAGTCCTATTCCAGAAACCCACGCCCAGTTAGTTCATCCAGGAAGCTAAATTCCAGGTGGTGGGTGATGATTGTCACAATAATCAATTTGCTCTCAGGAGAAAAAATAAATGACAAAGACATTCAAGGTTTGTGCAAAGGTGGAGGGAAATGAATTGCAGAACTTATCTGTAACCATTCTCTCCCAGCTCCGATAACCCTGACGCCCTTAATGAGAAAGAAATACCAGGGCACAGCTGGGAATTAAAGTCAAGCCTCCCAGGCCCCTGCATGTATTATACCACCAACTCTCCTAGGCATGGACCATACAGAACCCAGGCTGAATCTAAGCCCTAAGGGTCTGGCCCTGGCAGTTGGACTGGATTAGAAGAGAATGCAAATCTAACTCTACCAGGAAGAGACAAGGAATCGGGTAGCAGGCAGCTCTCTTCTGCATTGTTCAGAACAATCACTAGTGTGAGGAGCACGGAGGAGCAGCCCTTGTAAAGTTTGTTCTCCATTTGCCAAACTCTGGTTTAAATTGGAAATTCAATTTTTTGCTGTGCCCCTTCAGAAGTCATTGACTGAGCTAATGTGAGATTATTTTTAGTGAAAGTGGAATTGGGGGAGCTGGGAGGGAAGAATTGCATGGAGAGTGAACAGGGAACTGCTGGGGTGTGGGTGTGAGAAGCAGCTCCCTGTCCTTTCCTCTGCACTTTACCTCCTGGTAAGTGTCTCTTTTAATGAGGTCCCCCAGTATTGCAGTGATTTCCTGCAGGGCAGAGAGGGAGCAAATGTGACAACAGCTTCATTAGAGGCCAAAGAGCAAGATGCAGCCCTTAGGCTCCTATGCCTACAGCCTGCTGTGCCCCTTGTGGTGGCAGTAAGCCCTTCTTCTTACAGGAAAGGGCATGTTGAAAGGACTGATTCAGGGTTCCCCATGACTCACAGAAACTGAAGATTGGAGGCCTGTGAACTATCCTCCAGTCCTGCCTTTTGCTCCTAACTCCCGTGACCTTAGGCAAATTATCTGACCCCTGTGAGCCTCAATTCTCTTTTTGGTTAAATGGGGATGGGACTAATGCTCAACTGTGGTCACCTCACAGGACCATTTGAGGGTGAAGAGAGATGAGCAATGAGATGAGGTGATTCACTCCCAGACTTTTAGAAAGGATGAGGTTGCATGCAGAAAACTCCAACAAGATCACATGCACCCAACCACGAAGCTCCTGGTGTGGCCAAGACTGAGTCACCTTCTCTGAACCCTCAGCATTTATCCCAGAACCTGAAATAAGAAGAGCTGCTATTCCTTGAATGAGGTACTGTACCTCATGCCCTGTTCTTAGCATTTTATGAACATGATCTCATATAACCCTGAAAAGCACATATGAGGGAGGTATGGTCATTCCCATTTGAGGAAATTGGTAGTTTTCAACATAGGTGCAGGAGATAGGGTCTATGTCCCCTGCCCTTGAATCTGAGAGGACCTGTGACTGCTTTGGCCAATAGAATATGGCATAAGTCAGGGTTATGATCCTGAGGATAGATCATGAAACTCAATGCAGTTCCCAGTTGTTTTCTGAAGTCCTAACACTTAAGGTCTGTGCAATGATCTAAGAAGTATGAGAACCCTCATGCAACCATGATGGGACCATACCCAGCCACAGGGACAGGCCATGTGTAGGCACTTCAGTTCACAGTCCTAGTCTTTTATTCAGCCCATTCCAGCCCAAACATTCTAATTGTTAGAACAAACTGCTAGTCTTGAGCCATTGAGTCATTTTCCAGCTTCCAATTTGAGACACTAGGCATCATTGAAATGAGACAAGCCATCCCTAATTGCCTTATCTGAACTTTTAAATTTCAGAATACATGAGTGGAATAAAGAAGTTATTTTTAGCTGCCAAGTTTTGGAGTAATATTTACAGAGCAATAGTTACTGAGACAGAAAGAACAGAGAGGTTAAGTAACTTGCCCAAAGCCATAAGACTTAAAGTAGGGGAGCCTGGGTTCCCAGGCATCTGAATTTATAGTCTTGTTCTTAATCATTAACTTCTTCTGTTTCAGAAAAGTGTCAATAGATGTCCACTGAATGGATGAAAAATAGCCTAGATTCATAATTCTGAATATTCATAACAGAATATATTTCATTGAATCTTGTGAACATATAAATGTTTAAAAATTATACATTATATAAGTATGTATATGTTTACACAAATTGACCAGAAAGAATTATTTATTATCTATATTACCTCATAGGTAATAGTTACTGTTTAGAACTGAATAATAATAAATTTCATGAACTCTCCACAATATAACAACCTTGAAATGGACAAAAGAACTTACATATTAGCATACCAATGTCAGTCCATTGTATAAACCCAAATTCAGGTTCTCTCAGATAACAAATATCCTTTCTTCTAGAACAAAATTAAGCAAAGATGTTCTCTTCTTTTGAAAAATTCTGAAACCCTTACGCTTCCTTAGGAACAGAACATCACAGTTCAAACTGACAATCACATTAATGGCTATGTGGTCAGGATTAAGTTGCACATGCACATGGGTCCATGTTATCATTGAGGTGCTAAGAATCTGGCAGCCTGATACTCCCTATATTCCAGTTCGGCAGCAAGCATCAGTACATTTCCAAAATCTGAAGATAAAGCAAAATAGATCCTGACTTGAGCACACAGAGATTCATAAGTTTTCATTAATATGTGATAGAATCCATACCACAATTAGGGATGGCTTTCCTGAGAGTCAGAGAACGTACTAAGTATATACGTTCTTTGCAAGTTAAAGAAGAAAACAATGATCTACGTAGTGTATTTTCCCTATGCTACATGCCCAAAGTCCAGGGAAACTTGTAAGCTTATAGGGTTTATGGCCAAGATGTTGTGAGTCTCAAAGTGCAAAAACCCAGTATTCCAGTACAAACATCTATTCTAATAAATCCAAGGAGATCTTTAATTTAGATGTTCTTATTTAACCACTTGTACACTTATCCATAAGACACTAGACATCAATTTCTCAAGTTTTATATCTTCTCCTGCATTCTTGACTTTCACCATTCCTTCTGCATGAAATGTTCTATGAAACAAGAACTCTTGACCCATCAAAAAATCTGCCCTTTTTGTAAGTCCTTGCTCAGATTCAACAATCTCCACCATTCATTCCTCTCCAAAGTACTTTCTGGGTTCTGCATTCTACCAACATTTGCCCCATTTATTGTCAATATAAGCTGTTTTTCATATGATATGTCACA
Organism: Aplodontia rufa; assembly: GCA_004027875.1. NCBI lineage: Eukaryota > Metazoa > Chordata > Mammalia > Rodentia > Aplodontiidae > Aplodontia > Aplodontia rufa. The sequence continues at coordinate 44,921 of PVKS010005327.1, read as the reverse complement.
TATCATTTTCATCAAAGACATCTTTCCAAATAAATGATAAGCCATGTGAGGAGCACAGAAGTATCCGAGAATGAATGGTATCAATGATGATTTTGGGGTTGATTCTCTGTTTAGAGGTAAAAGCCATTGTGATAAGGTAGGAAGAAAATCACGTGGACAGATAGAAAAGGGAGCTCTAATCCTTTATTGTCGTAACTAGCTGATGGACTGTGGCCAAGCCATTTCCTACGTGTGTTATTCATTTTCTTTTTCAATAAAAAGCTTGGCTTGGGAAAGATGATTTCTTAGTCCCTTTGAACTCTACTACGAAGTTCCCTAGTAAGTGTATGAGAAGAAAAGAACCTTGCTCTGCTTTAAGATACCATGTTTATTGGTTAACACATACTAAAAGAGATAATGCTGATACCTCAGGGACTTAACACACTTCAAGTGGATTTCCTGTTTGCATAAAATCTAATCTGCAGCAGGAGCTGGGCTGTGCTCCACACAGTCAGTTGGGGCCCAGCAGGTGTAGGTTCTGGCTCTTCCACATTTAAAAAGGCTTCCAAAATCTCCCTGGGAAAAGGCATCAAGATAGAAGAGAGAAGGTCTCATAAAGGAAGTAGAAATGCCCAATAAAATATAGGATGTTCACTACATTTGATTTTCAGATAAACACAATTTTTTTCTAGAATAAGTGTGCATTATGTCATTTTCTGAAGTTGCAAATAACTGGACATTCTATGTTTTTGTTTCATTAAAGTTGACAACTATCTTATTGGGACATTTTTACGTGTCCAACATTAAATTGGTGATCATATCTGCCCCTAAACTTCAGTTCTACAGAAATTAGTCACAGGATTCCTCCTAGGTACAAGGCATGCTGGGAATTGGAGACAGCTGGGCAACTGCTTCCCTGCTATGACTCTCTACCTACTGTTCTATGGGACTCTAGAGGACAACCAGCTACCTGTGCCCCTGTACCGTGCAACTATCAACCCAGTTGACTCAGAACTCCAAAGGGAAAAAGTCTTATTTTTTGTACTTTTTTCAAATAACTCTAGAGATTTGACATTCTTAAACATGAATGGACTGAGGTTGAATTCATAAGGATATAAGCATTTTATCCAATTTTGAGATGAAGGAAATAGAGCTTACATGTATCAGGACAGTTTATTTTCCAAGTTAAGAAAAAAAAATCAGGGTCACTAGTCACTTGTTTTTCATCTGCCTTAATTATCAGATCACATTTATTACTTTATGTATTGTATCTTCATTATAAAAATTCTAGAATATCATTCAAATTCAATGAAATGTTCTTTATATCAATTCTCATCTTCCCTTTTTTCATATTATTTGAATTAATTAGTGGGTATTATGTTAAGAAATCGGATTAACCCTTATTTTGATAATCACAAGTCAAAATGAACTTCTGTTGTATAAACAGACCAGGTTTCTTCTTTGCTCTGAAGGCTCTGCCTGAACTAAGCCATTACAGTGTGGAAATATCTGAGCTGCTGTGGCTAGCCTCCAAGAAATAGAAAAGACTATCATGTCTGAAAGCTAATGTGGAGTTGGGGATGGATAGACCAGACTGCAAGATGAATGGAAAGCAGTGTGGTCTGTAGAGCGTTCGAATTTTTTTTTTCAAAAGGAATTTTTTACCCCAGGCCAGAAGCCTTTGTGTCAGGGAGACTGTCTCATTTCTCCACTCAAAGGCTGTCAGAGATGACTGAGATTTGAGAGCAGCTTCTGATGTTGGCGAGGTCAAGGGAGACAGCACTGCCAACCATCAGTCACTGCGTCAACAGTGAGATGAGGAGACACGTGAGCGCCACTGTGAAACCTGGAAAGCTATTTTCTCTGGAGAAACAGGAGAGGGGGGAGGTATAGAATAGAGAAAGCAAGAAAAGGCATAGGTCAAATGGTCACCATGAAGTTTACTGCATTAGTATTCAGCTAGAATCAGAGAAACTTTCTCAATCCCAGCTGGGAATACTCTGAAGAAAGAAGTTGACTAGAGGCAAAAATCATATTAATATTACTGTGCTTAATCAATATATAAAACCCTCCAATGTGCTTTTTGCAAGGCTGCTCCATAAAGTTAGGACCTGCAGTGATTCTGATTCCATCTGATTATGTTTGCAAATGACACAGGTCAGGGCATCTAAACTTAGGCAGTAGTAGTGTGGTATGGCAATGTGTTCCTGCCTTAGGGATTTGCCAGGTTTGAAGGAAGCTGGACAGGCTACAGCCCAATTACCCTTCTTTACAAAATCGGGCACAGGCACAGTAGAAGCAAGTCTTAGAGGGGAGGTGACACCCTGCTCTGGGAAAGGTAGACCAATGAAAGCCATCCTGGGTCATCTCTGTAGATCAATCAACAACATGGGTCAACCTGGGGCCAGCTTGCAGCTGTGAATGGATACTGAAGTCTTAAATGGCAATAATGAGACTTTCCCAGATTCAATGCCTCTCTGAAAGCAAATGAAAGAAATATCTCAAACTCAGTGACTCTACCAAATTCCTTCACATACTTTCAGAAACTTCGAAAGCTATGTAAACCAGCAGGCCATATAGAGTCTATATGAAAATATGGAAGAAAGGTACACTCTTAGAAAGCCACAGAAGCACTTTCCATTTTAGAGAACGTTTCCCTTGAATTCAACAAGAGGGGTAAGGTGATTAACCCCAGGGAGCATTTGGCAATGTCTGGGGATATTTTGGATTGTTACAACTAGGCACAAGGTTTGCTATTAGCATCCCATGAGTAGAAACTAGGGATGCTGCTAAACATTACACAGTCATGGGACTCACACACACCTGTTCCAAAACATTCCAAAAAATAGTACCAAGGTTGAGAAACCTCACTAATTAAAACCAGGGTACTTTAGCTAGGCATGGAGAAAAACCTCTGGAATCATCTTGTTCACATTCTAAAATCATGCTCTAGGGCTCATCCACATGTATGCTTCTGCACCCATTCTTTCTTTCTTTCTTTTTAAGGTGAGAAAGGAGGAGAGAGAGAGAGAGAGAGAGAGAGAGAAAGAGAGAGAGAGAGGAAATCAATTCTGTTTAGTTTTTCATCTGGTTTTCACTGCACTGACACAACTGTGTGTGTGGTGCTAGGGTTTGAACTCAGCTCCTCATGCCCACTGGGCAAGCACCATAACCACTGAGCCACTACTCCAGCCCCCCTATTTCTTTTATTTAATAATTTCCCCTTTTTCTCATTCCCTTCTGTCTGTTAAGTATCAAAATTAAATTTTTACTCATTTGTGAGAATGTAAATTTCCCCGTAGTAGTAGTAGTAGTAGTAGTAGTAGTAGTAGTAGTAGTAGTAATATCTATCTGTAAAATTATGTTAGACAGCTCTGAGTTTGGACATTTGAGTTGATCAACGAGAAATTTGATAAATGTGACTTTCCCAAACCCTTGGAGTTAGTCTAGCCTAATACCACAGAGACCTAATAGGTTTCTGTATTCTGGCATTCCAATATTTAGAGTGAGGAACTTAGAAAAAGCCAGCTAACCTAGCTCTACCCTCAAACTTGGACTAGAAAAAGACTAAGAAAAATTTCCATCTCATTCAGCTATCTTGCATTTTAAGTTCTGGAATTCTAGAGTATAAGGAATTTTAGAATTTTTGATGATGCATAATATGTTAGAGATTTATATGAAAAGTAAGTCTTCATTTTTGTATTGATTCTTGGACTTCCTTTTCAACATTACTGCTTCTTGTGTTTGCTTGTGTTTATCTTGTGGATCTTCTATGTGGAAATTCATTTTTTTTGCCTACTCTTTGCCTTCATTTCTTTGTTCTCCCTTTTTTTCAGCATGTTCTATTTTAATTTAAATTTATTTTTAATTGATACCTTAAAATTGTACATATTATTGAGGTGACATGATGTTTTGATATATGCATACATTGTGTAATACTCAAATCAGGATAAACATTATCTGCCTTTTCAAATATTTATCTGGTTTCTGTGTGTATGTAGTGCTGGGGATCAAACCCAGGGCCTCATACATGCTAGGCAAGTGCTCTAACACTAAAATACATCCTCAAACCCACATTTTCATTTCTTAATGTTGAAAACATTCAAAATCCTTTCTTCTAGCTTTTGAATCATGTATTACATTATCATTATCTATAGTCACTGTACTATGCAAGAAGAACACACCAGAATCTCTTACTTATTATCATTTAGTACACATTGATCACTCTTCCCTCGTCTCTTCTCTTCCCCATTCTTCTAACCCCTGGTAATGGCCATTCTACTCTCAATGAGTAGAATGAGATCAATTTTTCTATATTCCATATGTAAGTGAGATCAGCAACTTATCTTTCTATGCCTGGCTTATTTCACTTAACATAATGATCTCTAGTTCCATTCATGCTATCACAAATGATAGGATTTCATTATTTTATGTGATGGAATAGCATTCCATTGGGGATGGAGCATTTTCTTTTTCATTCACCAGTTGATGGACATTTTGGTTTGTTTCCATGTCTTGGCTATTGTCAATAGTGGTGCAATGAACATGGGACTACAGCTATCTTTTTAACATACCAATTTCATTTCCTTTGGACATATACCCAGGAGTGAGATTGCTGGATTCATATTGTAGTACTTTATCTAATTTGTTGAGGAACCTCCCTATCATTTTCCATAATAGTAGTAATTTACATTCTCATCACAAAGGTACAATAGTTCCGTTTTCTCCACATCCCCACCAGCACTTTTTATCTTTAGTCTCTTTTATCATAGCCATTCTTACTGGAGTAAGCCAATATCTCATCTCATTAGAGTTTTGATTTGTATTTCCCTGATGAATAGTGATTTGGGGCATTTTGTTTTTGTGTGTTCGTACTTATTGTCCATTTGTATATCTTCTTGTAAGAAGTGTCTATTTAAGTTTATGGCCCTTTATTATCGGATTATTTGAATATTTTGTTACTGAGGTTTTTAAATTCCTTATGTAGTTTGGATGTTAACCATATGTCAGATGAATAGTTTGTAAATATTTTCTCCCACTCTGAAGGTTGTTACTTTACTCTGTTGGTTGTTTCCTTTGCTGTGGTACCTTTTATTCGCAATATCTCTGAATTTGGTAGCATCTGCATTGTGTATGTTTCTAGTTCCCTCCACGGGCCATAAAAAAAGTTAAACAATATTGAGCCTACCTTTGCCTTTCCCTGTGGTACTCCACCAGGCACCTTAACAAACTGAGTATGCTGCCACACTGCCATTTATTTTGACTTTGCCTCCAGTATCTTGCCTAAAGTCCTTAGTTATGTAAAAGGTAACTAATGTGGTTTCTGGTATCAGTTGTTAGCATTGTTGAAAATTAACCATATTTCTAAGTACTTTTACTGACTTTTCATGGTGGCTAAAACTTTAGAAGTTATTTAAACTGTGCAATATTTTCCCTCAATACTCCAATTGCTTCACTTGATCACTGGAATGAGTTTCAAAATAACAAACTCTTTGTAAATATTAAGGCAGGGGTGATTAATTTGCTGATGCATCCTGCTTGGTTCCATTTGGTCATCATAGAAAGTGACTTTCTGACATCATTCCTAGTCCTAGTCCCATCTTCTTTCTTCTACCATGTTCCTGATGCCTATTCCAAACCTTTATGCTGCCTTATTAAGAGAATCACTCAAACACAGGCAGGTAGACCCAGCCATCCAGTGCTCTACGTGACTGCCCAGAAGGGCATCTAATGGAACAAATTTAAGGTTTACCACTCCATTCCATTCTTGCCTTACATTCAAACTTAGTAGAGATAGCCCCTTTTGGTTTTGAAAACTGTTTCAAACCCAGTTTCAAGGAACTGGGTTATTTAAGAAGACAGTTATTGCAATGACATTCTGAAATCTTTGAGCATGAAAACCTTGAGATATGGCCACTGATGCATTTCCTATACCATAGAATGATGCCCATGTAAATCCATTCCTATTTCTCTGGATTTCATATTATTTATTCAACAAATACTATTTTTAGGCCCATTGTGATTCCGATGCTAGGTGTTAAACATTGAACAAGTGGAAAATTTCCTGCTTCTATACAGCTTAAAATTATAGTTAATGAGATAAATTAACAAACAAGAACATCTCAGGATAATTACAGGTTGTGGTCAGTACTCAATTAACAGAAAAAAGCAGTGCAAGGAACAGAGAGTAATAGCATGAAAGAATACAGAATACAGTAGTTGTTTTGAATAGGATGATGATTGAAGACCTTCAGGAGAGACAGCATTTGACAGAGATCTTAATGAAAACAGCAAAGTAAAGATATAAGGTAGGCCATTTCAGAGGTGACTTTTGTGGCAATTAATCCAGTATGCCCAAGGATCTGCAGGAAGCCCGGGGCAGGTGGACCAGAGAAAGAGAGAAACATGGTCAGAGAGACACCAAGCCAGACCCAATAGACCCTTGTGGAAAGAAATGTAATGTGGTATGAATTAGATTCTCATGGCTGTCATAATAAATTGCGACAAGCAGACATGAACAGAACTGCAGACTTTCACAGTTTTGGAGGTCAGAAATCTGAAATCAAGGTGTCAAGAGGGTTGGTTCCCTCTGGGGCCTCTGAGGGAGAATCTATGCCATGCCTCTCTCCAAGGTGCTGGTGACTGATGGCAATCTTGGGTATCCCTTGGCTTACAGACACATCATGCAGCCATTGCATCTTTACAGCACTCTTTCTGCATCTTCCAGATATTTCTTTGTCTTTCCCTTACAAGAACATGTGAATTGTATTCAGACTTCATCCTAACTCCAGGATGATCTCATCTTGACGTCCTTAACTTAATTACATCTACAAAGACCTTTTTTCCAAATAAGGCCATATTTATAGGTTCCAGGCCTAAGTACACAGATATATTGCGGGGAAGGGTGGACAACATTCAACCCACTACAAGGAGCCAGTGGGAGATTCAAACAGGTTCAATGTGATCTCATACCTTTTAAGGATCACCCTGTCTACCATGTAGAGTAGTCTTCAGAGGGCATAACTGAGAGCACAGAGATCTAATAAAAGGCAGAAGACACACAATTATCACTGGATGCCACTGCTCTCTGCTTCTCTGCTCATAGCAGCAAAGGTTCAGAACAGATTAATTGCAGGACTGAGTTAAAAAAAGGCGGAGGGAGTACAAAATATTTTCAATTTTTTCCAAGCAGAGGAATGTCATTACCAATGTTCTTATATGACAGGCAACATAGTAAATTCACCAACGTTTTAGTTAGAAAAGCTTTATATTGACCTGGCAAAATATTCAGGTAGTCATGTATAGACCACATCCTCATAATTATCGATAATAATGATGATTTATGAAGTGCTTACTAAGGGCCAGGAGTTGATTTGTTGCCTGACCCACACTATTTCTCACTGAATTTTTGCAATATTCTGTGTCTTAATCCTTCAGGATGCTACAACTTAGACTGAGTGGCTCATACACAACAAACATTTATTCCTCACACTTCTGGAGGTTGGAAAGCCCTAGTTCAAGGACTGGTGAAGGACTGTTTCCTGGCTCATAGCACCTTTTTGCTTTGTCCTCACATGGTGGAAAAGGAAAGTGTTTCTCTCTGCCCTCTTTTGTCAGCATCTAATCCTACTCTGCCCTCAAGACCTGGTTGCAACCTAAAATCCCCATACCCAATATCATTGATGACATGTAGATTTTGGGAGGACACAAACATTTAGACTAAAGTATTGGATGAAGTAGATATCACTAATTTTTATTAGCTTGTAAGGTCCTACAGTTTGAAGGATTCAAATCTAGAACTGCCCTAAACTAGAGCTTGAGCTCTATAACCACTAACCTATATAATCAATAATTCCTTTATAAATATTCTAATTACTGCCAAGAATAAATTGAATATTTCAAACACTATTTCATCTGACACAGTAAACACAGTATTTAGTGTACAGTGCAGTTTGCTCACATAAACAATAGTCATATACATGCTTCTGTTGCTAGTCCCTAGTCCCCTGAGGGACCTGAGATGAAAGTATTACATACTCTGCTTGCCAATTATCTGTTCTAGTTCAGAGCTGAGTGGTATTCCCCAATATGGAAGGGTTCCAGGTGTAGCACATATACCTCTTGCCATATGGTAAGTAACCCTAAGCTGTTAGGCTTCAGAGAGTACTATGGAGAGGAACTCTTTTATACGATAGATGAAACAAAGCCCAGGACTGACCTCAGAGACCATCTCTCCTGAATATTAGCTAGTTTAGCCCTCTTAAAATTATTTTTTCTTTGGTGGAATTGGGTTGATAGGAATTCCCTGATATAATTTAAAAATAAAACACAAGGGGCTGGGTCAGTGGCTCGGCAGTTACAGTGCTTGCCTGGCATGCACAAGTACATGGGTTCAAACCCCAGCACCCACGTACACAACTAAGTGTCAGAGCAATGAAAGTCATGTGAAAAACTCAATAAAAAATTGATTTTCTCTCTCTTTCTCTCCCACTGTCCTCTCTTTAAAAAAATAAAACAATATTTACTGTAGCTTATTTAGTAACATTTAGTAAGTTAATGATCATGGCAGGCTGATAATATTTCCCAAAATTTATGCAATCAGAGAATCTCTTGATGGAAATATACTACACTTCCAATGAAGTTGTGCTGTTCCTTCCCACTCTTCTAAAATGTCAGCTCTAAAGCAGTCAAGCTTCTAAATATAACTATCAGGTTACAGGAGACACAAGATGCAATGTAGATGCAATCAGAAAATTCCAAAGGTGTGAAACTCTAAGAACAATTGATTGAATTTATTTAAAACCGTACAAAATAAAGAAGAATCTTAAACGGAAGGTGGATGCCAACCAACAAAAGTTTACAGCAAGCGAACAGACTAACGAAGTATTTTACATAGTTACAAGTTTAAAGGATGTGTAAAGAATAGAGAACATATTCAATAACACCATGAGTGAACGTTGGTGAAAATAAGGATTAACAATTCTAAGTGTGACAACAGCATTGTGGTCATATTTTAGTCCTCAACTTTTAGATTCATATGTAAGGAAATATTTACAAATAAAACAATAGGATGTTTTAGCTTGATGCAAAATAATCTGAAGAATGAGCTATCCCTGAAACAAGACCAGATATATGTCAACAACTGTTGAAGTGAGTAATGGGTAATTCAGGATCATGATACCATTTTATTTTTATGCATGTTGAAATATCCAACATTAAGATTAAAAATGAAATTGAGAGATCAAAAAATACATAAAATACAAACAAAAGCTAAACATGCTCATTGTAGAAATTTGAAAGGCACAGAAATAATTTTACAAAACTATCCCAAATTTTGCCCCACTAGGAGTCCTTATTTGGTCAAGTGCTAGGTGCTTACTGAATGTTCCAGAGTCCAGCTGCTTGTTTTTAGAGACTGTGTGGTAAATATTCCCCCCCTCAAAAAAGTAGAGATTTTGAGAAGTTTGCAGTTGGTGTTCACCAACAATTTTTTCTCAACTTTCTTGAGATGTTCCCACATCTCAAGGCCAAAATGGAAGTACTACTGCAGAAATACGTTCTCCTTGTCCGTAACTGAAAGTGAGGGAGCAGTTGCAGAGTTCCCAATTTGGGGCCAGTATTGCCAAACAAATGTTTGTGAATTCCCCCCCTTCCCTACTCCCCTTTCCATTCTACAGGAGCAGTCATTTCATATGTGAGCATCTCTTCTTGTGATTTGCTGTTTACCCTCTGAGGGAGAAGAGGCCAGCCAAATAGCCAATTAAAAGAGGTACATACATAGAAACTTCTCAACAGAGGACATTGATCAGGCCAATGAATATGTGAGAGAGTGCTCTAAATCACTAGTAATCAGAGAAATGCAAATGAAAACCACATTAAGATATCACCTCACGCCAGTCAGATTGGCAAAAAATGAAGAAAATAAACAATACTAGATGCTGGAGGGGCTGTAGAGAGATAGGCACACTAGCACACTGTTGGTGGAACTGCAAACTGGTACAGCCCCTCTGGAAAGCAGTGTGGAGAATCCTCAAAAAACTAGGGATGAACCCACCATATGATCCTGCTATTCTTCTCCTAAGTATTTTTCCAGGGGATTTAGAATCAGCACACTATAGTGACACAGTGAACCCAGAGGTCCCTCACTGGATGAATGGATCCAAAAACTGTGGTGCATATATACCATGGAGTTTTTCTCAGCAATTAAAAACAATGATATTGCAGCCTTTGAAGGTAAATGGATGACTATGGAAGAAATTATGCTGAGTGAAATAAATATAACCCAGAGAACCAAGGGTTGAATGTCTCCACTCATCTGTGGAGGCTGGAACTAGACCCTGGCCATTGAGAAAGGAGGTCAATTATCATGATTTAAATCCGGAAAAGTTGTAATGACATACAACCTAAGGCATTTGTAGAGATGTTTTGGGAAGGAGAGTGGGGGAGGGATAAGGGTGGATAAGTGGGGGGGGTTGGGGGGTAAATCTAATATTCAGAACTTATATATATATATATAATAAAATATGTATATAAAATATGTATATAAAATATACATATTTTCATTAGAAGCATGTTTGTTCAACAAATAAATTTATTAATAAAAAATTTAAAAATTAAAAAAAGAGGTACATACAAGTTCGCCATAATACTGCCCGTTGGAACTGTTATCTCTGGAGGACTGGGTGCATCAGCTGCAGTAAAGAACCCACTCTGCTGTACTACCCTGAAAAAGGTCAGATCTGTCCGCGGTGAAACCATGCTGCAAGCAGCTCACAAACGCAGCCCTGTTTCCTTCCTGTGGTGAATGTCTGTCTGGCTCGTGCCTCTGCATCAAACAACCGTGGCACTTGTCACTGGGATGGTTAAGACAATTTCTCCATTCTAACAAGATTTTACTCCTGAGTGAAATAACTTTTCTCAGTATGACTTTAGATTTTCTTCTACAGCAGTAATCAGTTTTCACTGAAGGGCAGATTTTCCCCCCACATTGGGAAGTGATTTATATTAGACATTTAAAGACAAACATGTCCACTTTTATTATTATTTTTTATTTCTTTAAACAGGCAAGCTAAAGAAATCCAACAACAATTTGGAGTAGATTTACAGTGAGTTCTTCCACCCTGTCTCTTGCCCTGGAGCCTGATGGGACTTGAGTGTCCTTGGAGGAATGGCAGAGGGAAATGCTAGGGGCCAATTGCTGATTTTATCATTCAAACACAAAATTTGTTACACCACTTTATCGGTCACAGGGAAAGCAATTATATTGTGGTTCAATTTTCCACTCAATGGCTGTACTGGGGATCAAAGTCACTTTTTATGATGGGAAAAATGTTTTTCTATTTTATTTGTTGCTTAAAATAAAGAAGTACCATTAGTATAATGCTTTCTGAGATTTTCTTTCCCCCTCCTCTACTCCTTCATGAGATACAGTGGATTATTTTGGCGTTTTCCCTCCCTTTGATTAAATAATCAGCTTTCTTCCTGTCTTCTAAAGCATATTTCACTGTAGAAATGAAATTGGCACGGTTTAAGGCAACATAGCATTAGGACTCTAATCACAGCCACGAAGGGCAAAACCTGCTCTACGCTATTTATTCTTTCCTAGTCTGGTACTTTTTCAAAAGCAGCAGGCATTGTAATGGTTTCGGGGTGTGTGTGTGTGTGTGTGTGTGCGCACGCGTGGGTGTGAATTGTATGCTCATGTTTACTTTTAGCCATTTTTCATGTAAAATGATCAACAAACATTTCATTGCATTTATATCTTCCTTTTTGCTCTAGAAAAAATATTTATGTTGATGGGGTGTAGAGGAAAATTAGTAGGAATTATAAGCAAAAATCATATGATCTAATTAAAAATAAAGCAAGAGATATTTTCTCTTCAGTTATGATCTTTATTCTTTTATTGCTTATCTTTTCATTGGAAAAAATAAAAATTTAAAACATCAAAATCAAGATCTTTACATTTTTTAAAGAGATCTAATTTCAGCGTTGGTTGATTACCAGGCTTTTCACTTTAAACTTTATTATTTTTATACTAAAAAATCCTAGGATGAGAATTTTTTTTTAAGAAAACAGTATTATGGGGCTACAGTCTATATAACAGGGATGATTGCTAAATGAAAGCCAATACTTTTATTGTACTTATTCATAACTGTTGAGAAAAAGGAGACAAGTGACAGATACTAGTCTCTTTCAAGATATATCATGTTTAACCTCACATTTCTAGTTGGTTTGAGCTTTTACAATTTGATTGCGATCATCTTCATTCTTCTGGTCCCCTGCTAATTGCCTCCAGGCTCAGAGAGTCTTACATATCCCCCAAATCCAGCAGTAAGGATTCTGGAATCTGCTGTAGGTGACTAATTATGGCAGTAGCTGAGTGATGGTCCATCTACCATAGGTCACTTTCGTCCTCACAGTGTAGCTTCAGGCGATGTCAGGTGAGATGAGTGTGAGACTCCATGAAGGTTTGTATGGGCAGCCAGGGTAGCGCACCCTGAAGGGGAGAAGCACCATGAGCTGACTAGCTCAGCCTCCCTCACCCCTTGTCTGCCTGTCCTTGGTGCATGTATCTGGGTTTTCCATATGGATTAGGGTGAATGCTAACACTGAGAGTAAGACTTCCTCTCAGTGGTTTTCTATGGACTTTTCCCTCCAGATGAGCTTACAGTGCTTTTATGTCATTGAGTTAAGTCACCTGGAGCAAGAAACTCAGGCATAGGAAAACACATGTATCTGAGAAAGGTATTGCCAATAATTACATCTACTGTTTATTGAGAGCTCATTTTGTGCTAGCTCCTGCATACACAGCATGCATTATTTGGAGCAAATTTGCAAAGCACAAATTGAAACACTTGCATTTTAATATGAGAAGCTTAGACTTGAAAACCTATTTAAGCTTTAAACTTTTCCTCCAACTATTCTAAGACACTTTCCTTTTTCTTAAATTTTCATAAGCATATATAGTTTCTTTTTTTACAAATTTTGATATATTAGAGTTGTACAGATCGATGGTGTTTGTTATTACATTTTCATGTATGTACATAATATAACAGTATAATTTGACAAATGTCACTCCAAAGGGAGATCAGTAGAGGAAAGGGATCAAGGAATGGGAGGGGGGGAAAATGGGGAGAACAATTTCTTATACAGTAAAAAATATGTCAAAAGACAACAATAATCTCATCCAATCTTAAACAATCTAGCAAGCTTTGATTTTGTATTTTTACCTTTATTTACTCCAAATACTCCTAATCACAGGGACTTCTAATTAAATAATTTGATTGGAAATTTCACTTATTTTTATCAAAACAGACTAGTATAAATCTATATTTTCCATAGAGGTCTTCTAAGGCTGTGAATATATCTATTTATACCTTTATAAATATTTTATAAACTAGCACTTAGTTTATTATTATTATTTTGGACTGGACTGGTCTGAAATTACAGTTTTATTATATCAAATAAAATGCAACATTTTCAATTTGGTGATTGGCATGGTGACTAAATTCTGATCATTAAAATAATTTTGAGCCTGGCATGGGGATTGCACTTGCTGGTAATCCCCCGATTGAGGGCAGTCTGGGCAATTTAGCAAGACCCGATCTCAAACATCAAGCAGGGTTGGGGATAGAGCTCCATGGTAGAGTGGCCCTGGGTTCAATCCCCAGGACAAAAAAAAATTGATTTAGATGATCAGATGCCAAAGTAACTTTAGCATTTGTTTTTCCTTTCTGTTATTGTTAATGAACTTAATAGTGCAACTTATTCATCTAATTATAATCCTGTCAATCAACTAATAATTTACCTACAAAAGCTAAGCTCAAGCCAGAAGCAAAACAACTTGATTTTGGACAGGACATTCATAAAAGTAATTGGAGTGGAAATAGTTGTCTTAAATATCTAGCCTTTAAGAACAGGATTATCTAGATGGAACATGGTGAACATAATCCTATCACTCTATGTCCCCAACAGGTTGTTTCTACATATAGGGTATTTGGTTGCTGTGACACTAAATTTTGTTTTGGGAATGGGATCCAGGAATTGAACCCAGGGATGCTTACTTAACCACTGAGACACATCTCCAGCCCTTTTTTGCTTTTTATTTTGAGACAGTGTCTCATTGAGTTGCTTGGGGCCATGCTAAGTTGTTCAGGCTGCTTTTGAACTTGTGGTCTTCTTGCCTCAGCCTCCCAAGATGCTGGGAGTATAGGCAAGTGTCACTGCCCCCAGCCAAACTCTTAATTAAATGTAAAACAATTATAAATGACTATTTCTGTGAATTTCTTCAAATTGTGAACTAAAGTTTCAATGGCCAATTAAGATGACTTTCTCATTTTGTATAATTTTATATTAACTCCACAAGGAACAAAATTCCAATTCTAATAAGAGAGCAAAACGGAAAGCCTCTAAATAATTTAATTGTCCCCGTCTTTAAGAAGTTCTAATTGGCAGATATCCAAATTTAGAAAATAAACAGGAATGGACGGCTGTTGATCACTATTTCTTTGGAATTCTTTTGCTTCATGTACAGGATAACGGGAATTTTTATTTTAAGTTCCATATTACCCTTGCTTACTTATTTGGCACTTACTACACTTGCATTCATAGTCTCTGTTTACCTGTTTTCATTCTTTCCTATTCTATGTTCTGACTTTCACACTGTTCTTTCTCCATTGTTTAAAACAGAACAAACAAGCAAACAAGTAACTCAAATGTTATTGTAATAGTCAAATGGTAATAAATTAAATCTTATCTAAAATTTGACTTTTTGAAACTACATATATGTGTGCATTTACATTTGTTCGTAAACACATATACAAACATGTGTACATGTATTTTATATAATGGTTTCTTCTATTTTCCTTAATTTATATACATCACAAATGTGCTAAGATACACTTAAGAATTAGTTGTAAACTTATTTGAAGAACATTTTTAGTTATTATAGAAAATGTGTAGCATAATTCTTTGTAAAGAAATATTGTGGAGTTAGATTCTTCCCTTCTGAGAAAATTCCCATAGAATTGAGGGAGGAATGAAATATGCCAACACATTCTTCTTCAGTTTTCAGAACAAATACTTTTTTTCTGTCCTTTTTCCTTTGGCAGCACAAATAAGTAAATGAAAATAAATAAATAAATGAAAGCTTTGTACCCTCAATGCTTTAGGAGTCCCACAATCACCAACTTCTATTTACAAACACAGGATTTCAAATAGCATCATCTTTATATAAGGCTGCCATTCCAAGCTTAAAAGCATAGCTGATGAGAGACAGGATGATTGCTTAAGATATCCTAAGGGTATAAAAACTAAAGTGGAGAAAGAATTATTTAGGCATAACTAAAGCATAACTAAAGGGAGATATAACTGGATAGAGAAATACTGTTAAGTTGAAAAAAAAAGAATAATTTTGGGGAAAGAGTCAGTATATATTTAAAAAAAAATCCTCAAACTTTCTTAACAGTCTATTGGTCTGTGGAATTGGTTCTAATGGAAAGCGGTAGGAAAAATCCATGCGTGCTTAAAACTAGACCAGAAACTACCAAGGACAAAACAAAGATGAGGACAACCTCACACAGGCAAGGCGTGTGTAAAAGTGATGAAATAAAGTCTCATATTTAAAATACCCTGATTTCAAGGAAAGAAGTTCTCATATTTCTCCAAGAAGAACAACCATGAACCATTTCTAACAGCCCTTCAAGGAAAATCCTACTTTTCATCCACAAAGTTAATGATTGTTTACACACACACACATGCACACACACACATTCTGTCTAAAGTTGATATTATATTTTAATCCAAAAGCATTTGTACTCTTTTCTAAATATCTAAACACATAAAATTTGTGCTCTTTGGATTTATTTTCCTCACATATTTAAGCCTACTTAGAGTGGCAGAAAAATAAAAATTCATTGCTGTTCCTCCCCAGCTATAAAATGACCAAGATTCTTCAGTTGACAAAGTTAAATGAATTGAAGGAATCTTTCACACGGAATCTGCATGCTGGTTCCTGGTCAGAGATAAATTTTTCACCAATCCTGCTATTAAAATCAGGAGGTAAACCTCCCTTCTTCTCTCCTTCAACCTCTTTCTTTAGTTGCTCAAAAGACAAGCAAGAATTCTTTCTCTTTTTCTGTAAATTTCCAAAAGAAAAGAACTTCAGATAACAGCTAAAGAAACTCTGCATGTTCCAGAATGTTCTGAATATAAACAAAAGATTGTTTTTCTGTTAAGTGTCAGCTGAGCTGGCTCCCCATTTTTAACGACCTCCAATGGTGATGGACAAGGCCAGCGAGGCTGATCCACAAAATTGCTAGCTTTGTACTGGGTTAGCTTCCTCCCAAAACCTATGCCTCTGCTTGGTTTGGATGATAAAATGGGCTGGAACTGTTTGTGCATATCTTACCCCACCTTGACACTCTTTCTCCGCTGTTAGATGTTTCCATTAAAACCCGCCCTTGCCCCATTCTTTGCTATACAATAATGAGTTTAAAATGCAGTAAATAATGTAAAATACATGTTAAGGATTGTGTCTTGGGACAAAATCAGCTCATTTGTTTGAATTGATCTGGCAAATCCAGGAATTTAGTAATCATGTTTGACTAAATCATTTGATATTCTGTTGGAGAAGCAAAATGAACACTATATGTAAATACAAACCTCTAGCTCTTTAGAGTTCTGGTCAAGCATTTAAACTCCTTCTCAAATCAATCCTAAACTTGAAGTCTAGCTTAACTTTAAAAATTTGAGAGTAAATGCTACCTATTCAGTTTATTAGGTATTTGATATTGGGAAGATTTTTTTAACCCCTCTGATCCACAGATTCTTTATCCATATGTATGAGTATGGCATGTGTTTTCAGTTGGGAAAGGGGAACTGATATTAAATATAGTTCCTAAGAACTGTGTGATCCCTGGAGGAAATATGATGTTGGTATTTGCTCAAGGGATGCAATTGTGTTTTTTTTTTTGTATTAGATGGATATTGTCACTGAGTTGAATACATATTTGTAAAATGTTTATTATTTTCTAAACAATGATTTGCAAAATGAAAAGGACTACTTTATTACTTCATTGCTTAGTTTTAAAAATATAGTTCCTTGAATAAATATACACTATTCATGTTAATATTGTACATGTTCATGGTCTTAATTTTAAGTAAGCTTATACATGACTGTTTTTAAAGTTCTTAGTATTATTGGTAGGGCAAATACAGAAAGATATAGTCCATGTAAATAAAGGCTCTTTGAGATCCTCAGAAATTGTTGAAGAGTATAAAGATGTCCTGAGAGAAACAAAACAAGCCTGCTGTGCTGAACTGTTGGGTCACTGTAGTGCATGCGTCCTGAGATGCTCCTGACTGCGGTGGTTGGAATTACTGTTAACCTCAGCTCTGCCTTTCACAGAGGGTAAGCCACAGCCTTTAGTTCATGCTCTTCTAGACAACTGGGTTAGAGTTAGAGAATTTAAGATCCCATCATTAGATGCTATTATTGGTCATAAAAATGGAACCTAGAGAAGCAGTATGTACCACAGTTACATTTATGATTGGTCTACAGAACTGTGAGTTCAACATCTTTTTAAAAAGTCCATCAGGGGTTTAATGAGCACCTATGTTATACCAAGCACTGTATGGGAATTTTTACCAATAACTGCTTACTAAATCCCCACTGAGCTAATTATATTTTCTGAAGTGTAAGTGAAACTATCAGTCCTGAATGCCTCGCAGAGTTGTTGAAGCGTTCTAATGACTGAGACAATGTATTTTACGTACCCGGAGACCTATAAAATAGACTACGCTTATTAGCTATTATAATATCCATGTCATCTGTTGCATTTTCCACTCTTTTCATTGTGGGAGGGGGAAATGTTTACCTAGCGATGTCAGAAGAGAGAGAACCTTCCATATCACAATGTGCAGGTAGATCCCCCTCCAAGAGGAATGGAGTAGGTAGGGCAAGCTTCCAAGACCTGAGAGATTCCAGGCCATGGTGGACTGCCATGCTCAGGGATGTTAGTGCTTCTCACTCCTTCGTGGAAACTGGGAGATAGGGTCTTACTTTGCTCATGGGCCAGGGTTGAAGAGCGGTAATCTCATGTTAGATAATAATTAATGAATATGAGTGTTTTGAGTGTTCCCCAATCCATGGACCAAGTTTGAAAACAAACATTTGTATTTAAATATGCTGCAAAGAGACATGGTTTACATAAAAATGGTGCATTTCTCTTAGTCCCCTAGAAGATAGATACTCAGGAACGTTTTACAGTACATTATATTTTAAACACCTTGGCTTCTCCCTCTTTCTTTCCTCCTCTCTCTCTCTCTCTCTCTTTCTCTCTGTTTTTGTTTCATGGTGTGCAATATTACTGGCAATCATTATTATTTTAGTTAATAATTTGAGTCCTGGATTAATTTCGTACATATAAATGGCAATAAGTTGCTTCAAGAAGTTGTGAAATCACACTGTCCAGATACCACCAATCTGGGAAAATAAAATTCCTAGCAAGAGGCAAAGCAAAACTAGTGTTCATGTATAATTTAAGATTTGAAAGTTAAGACTGACTATATCTCTGTGCTCCATAAAATTTCTCTGAAATAACTTCATGTCTCTATGAAAAATATAACATTCCAAAAATCCATGCATTAAAAATAGAGAATATAGGAAAAATAAGCACAGATCACTTAAATGAACAGATTTTATAATAAAGCCTCAATAAAAACAATAAATAGCAAGCCAATAGAAGAAAAAAAGCTAGCACAAGGAGAAATATCATCTAATAGTGTACATAAAGGCTAAAGAAGTTTTTGACAAAATTCCTCTCATTCTTAATAAAAGTCACCAAAGAAAAAAGTTACATATACATCTATCATGTACAGTCAGGCACAGTAGCACACACCTGTAATGTCAGCAACTTAGAGGCTGAGGCAGGAGAATCTCAAGTTCAAGGCCAGTCTAGCCAAACTACTGAGACTCTGTTTCAAAATAAAAGTAAAACAGTCTGAGGATGTAGCTCAGCAGTAGAGTGCCCTGGGGTTCAATCCCCAGTACTGTAAACAAACAAAACAGCACATATACCACGTACTTGAGTCCTAAGTCCAGCATCTTCACTGGGGAACATTAGAGGCATTTTCATCCAATTAGGAACAAGTTATGGATGTTCACTGTCTCCAGCACTTTTTAGTATTATATGAGATACATATGTACAACAGTTAGACAAGGTCACTCAAATTAGAAGCATGGGCGAAAAGATGAGTGACGCTTTTTGAAAATAATATAATAGCAAATGGAAAGGCCTAGGATGTCAAGTGATGTCACAGAAGGTTGGCAAGATAAAAAATAAATGTACAGAAATCAATAGCATGCATATGCACAAATAATAGGGTAGAGGACACAACAGCTAATAACATCATTTTCAATAATTTAGAAACAAGAAATGTGCAAAACCTATAAAAGGAAAACTTTGCAATACTTCTGAAAGTCAGAAAAGTAGACTCAAAGAATTAAAAACATTCCTTTATCTTGTGGAGGATAATTATATGATACAAAAAATATTGGTTTTTCCTTAACTTATGAATGTAGTGCGAAAAATTGGTGTAAAATACTAACAATCTTTTTTGAAGCTAGATATGTTGATATAAAATATTACATGGAAAAATAAACACTCAGGAATTTCCAGGAAAATTCACATACACACTCTAAAGAAAACCATGTGAAAGAAAAGGCTGCTTGGATAATGAACTCAATATGTTCTTAATTACGTATGAACCTATCTCTGATTAAGAGTGCAGCAGCTGGCCCATGAGTGGTTGGATAGGACAGTGGAGAAAACAGGGAGTCTAGACATAGCCTGGTACTTCAGGGAACTTGTAATGTTGTTCAGGTGGCATCTCCAATCACTAGGGAAAAGATGCTATTACAAAAATGGGATAATCACTTGGAAATAAAAGTAAATTGTATCTGTTTCTCATTTCCAAGTAGACCAGATAACTAAATGTAAAATATGAAACCACATATATTCTAGAGGAAAATATAGGTGAACTTCTCTCCATCTCTCTCCCTCTCCCTCTCTCTCTCTTTCTTTGTATGTGTGTGACTGTCTTCTTCTTTTTTTTTTTTTCTTTTTTTTTGGTTAGATGGGATCTCCCAATGTGGCCCATGCAGGCATTAAACTCCTGGGCTTAAGTGATCCTCCCATTTCAGCCACCCAAATAGCTGAGACTACAGGTATTCTCCATCGTGTCTTCCTGAAAGACATTTTTATCAATTTAAAAACCAGAGCCAATAAATAAGAGCAAGACAAATGTGATGACATAAACATTAAAAACAACAGTTTTGCATGGCAGAAAACTGTACAAAGTCAAAACCATTGACAAATTAATAGAAAATATTCACAACATATATCACAAAGTGTTGATATGCACATATGTATGTGTGCATAATATATATACATATAGCCTGTGTGTGTGCATGTGTGTATGGAAGGTACCTTAAAACCTGAGGGAACAAAGGCTCAACTCATGGGAAAAATGCATGAATAGGCAATTCACTCAAAAACATCACAATTAAGCCTTAATTGTGTAAAAAAAATGTTCAACTTCACCTATGATAAGAGTAAAGCAATATGAAGCCCCTTAAATAATATTTATCACCAATCAGATAGAAATGAATTTAAAAATGTGACAACACGTCTAGTAGTGTGTTAGGGGAAGAAGTATGCCTAGGTATGGGGATAAAGGAAAATGCATATTGATACATTCCTTTGGAGAAGTAACCATGATGTCTAAGAATACTAGGAAATTGCATGGTGATGCACCTCCAAAAATATAAAAATATACATACAGTATGCTAATTCTTGCATCAATGTTTTAAATTATATAATATTGGATACAGCCATTATTGTAATTCACTAATTATATTGCAGCTATTGTGACGTATATCATAAATTTTATTACATTACTTCCTCCAATGTTATACACTTCAAACTAATGCCCTATGTTCCAGATAACCAAACAGAAGAGGATCCGAAAACCACTATGTGAAAAGAAGAAGAAAGGAAAAGGGGGGATGAGAAAGATCTCTACAATCTGAAATACTACGATTTCTAAGATACATTATATAATTAAAAATTTTTAAAAATAAAAATAAAAAGAGCATCTATATGATGCTCACTTTTGTTTGAGATAGTTTAACTTAGAGAAAAATGTCTTGAAACCCCTAAGGCAGACAATTCTTTCACCAGCTGAGGACCCCTCTGTAGGCTTTTCACACTTTGCTTCAAGTCATCTCCTATGGCACATGCACCTATTGCTACAGGCCATTAAAATGTTGAGGAAAATCATGTTAGAAGCAACACAGATTTTTCACTATATTGACATTATTCTGTTTTACGAATAGCCCATGAACCCAAAAGAAAAATAAATAGCACTGCAGCAGAACAGATTATATTAGCACTTTTTGGAGGAAATGAGTTCCCCTAAGGTCAAGAAAGCAAATTAGAAGGCCATCTTTGTCACTTGTAAGTTGAGTTGTATGACCATAGGATCCTCATTAAATTTCTCTGAGCTTTTTTTTCATCTCTACAACCAAAATATTAATAATTCTTCATAAGGTTGCTGTGGAGGTTAGATGAGATATAGCATGTAAATGCCTGCACACCCTCAAGAAAAGTACCTATTATTGTATTCATTACCATTATGAACTTTTTTGGGCATACCACAGCACTGAGCCTGATGTTTGTGGTACATAAACAAATGAGCACATATATAAATGGACATAGGAATAAATACATAAGCCCAAAAATGATCCCGTCTTATATTTCACATATCCCTCAGTAATTTTATTTTTTACTTTTATTTCTGTTACAGAAAGAGTGAGGGACAGAGAGAGACAGAAAGACAGAATCAATTTTATTTAGTTTTTCATGTGGTTTTCATTGCTCTGTTCTTCATTATGCATGTGGTGCTGGAGTTCAAACTCACATCTTTGTGCATGCCAGGCAAGCACCATGACTGCTGAGCCACTGCTCCAGCCCCTCCCTTAATAATTTTAATGTATTTCGAATATCAGATTATCATTCCAATTTTTTAAGACTTTACTTACAAAATGCTTCCATTTAGAATGTCCTGCTGTCCTTGAGTTCCATTTTTCAAAGCTGTCCTTGAGTTTCTCCATCCATTCAGCTTTTACCGCATTAGGCAGAGTCCACTGTGTTTTCATTTCATTGGTTTATAGTAGGCGTGTGTCCATTGACTTGTAATGTCCTTCAGTTATTTTCTGTGTTTCCATCATGTTACAGCAACAAGCTCTTAAGCTCTCTGAGAGTAGGGATCATCTTATGTTTCTTTAAGATATCTACCTCAGCACCTAGCTATGTGTGCCGTGTATTGTTGATTACCTACAAAACCTTATCAAATGGAGTTGATTTGAAGAATGTCATGGTATGTCCTTGTAAATATGCTTCAAGATAAGGAGGCAAATAGTATATAATCCCCCAGTAAAACTAGACTACATATTTTTAAAATTCATCCAAATCCTGAAATTCTAAGGCAATTTAGGAATTATATTGCACAAATTATGCTATCTTATTATTTTATCTATTAACCTCAAGGCAATCTTATCAATTGTGGAAATTTTTTTGACAGGTTGTCACATTTCAATTCAAGTTATAACAAATCGGACACTCCAAAAATCTTGATTTAATATGCCAGAAATAGACAGCGACTGTCACTGATGGTCTTCTGAGCTGAACTAAATTCATTCCTTAGGGTCATAGTATCACATCTCAACACTGAGATTTCAATGTTGGTCCTGATGCAGGTCAATGAATAAGACACCAAGCACCCAGGCTTTATATAGAAATGATAAATAGATTGGGGTTTTCTCTTCTGGCTATAAGGTTCCTTTTCACCCTTACCTCCCAATAGTTTAAAGAAAAAATACAAAGTCCTAGATAGAATTGGAAACTATAATTTCTTAGTCAAAATCTAATTCTCCTTGTAAGCCAGGCATAAGCCCAGGGGTACAAAACAAAATGACAAGAATAAAATCATGAGATATGGCATATGATTTTGGTTAGACTAATAAAAACTGAAGAGCAAGTAGTCATTTAGAGATCTCTACTCATGATAAAGTATACTTTATGTTGTGGACAGAATAATGATCCTGAAAGAATGTCCATAACCTCATAACCAGCAACTATAAATATTCCCCTTACATGGCAAAAGGGACACTGCAGTGTAATTAAAATAAGGACTTTAAGATGGGAAGATCATCAGGGGTTGTCCAGGTGAGGCCTATATGACTGAAAAAAAAAAAAGATAGGCAGAAGAGGAGAATCAGAGGGAGGTGACTACAGGAGGCTGGTCAGGGAAATGCACCATTGCTGGCTTTGAAGATGGATAGAGAGGCTCTGCATCCAAGAATGCAGGCAACTTCTTAGAAGATGGAAACACAAGGAAAATTAATCTTAGCGAGAGCCTTCTGGAAGGAAAGCAGCCTTGCCAACACTGGATTCAGAAGGGTGTTGTACAGAAATGTGAGGTAATACTTGTATATTGTTTAAGCAATGAAGTTTGTGGGAATTTGTTATAACAGCAGTAGAAAATTAATGCACTTTACCTGTGGAAAATTGTTACCTTTATGAGGGCCTAAACTTTGACCTACTGAATGCTGTGCTTGCATAGTCTGGAAAAGTGCTTGACCCAGTCCAACCCTTAGCAGAAAGCCTTTGAATGAAATAATGACATAGCTACTATACTTCACCAAAATAGAGCCAGTATTTTATCTACTTTCACTCTACAACACTGATCTCCAGTCTTCGTAGTTAAGCATCATCAGAATCACCTGAAATTTATAATTACTTAATATCCTCTTTAAGCTTGTCTATTTGAAGGTAAAGTCATTTGACTTCAAATCCAGTGACCTTTTCTTTGCACGACCATTCAGTTGTGGTTTTTAAAGGAAACAAAGTGGGTGGACCATATCAGCCTGTTACAAGGCACACATGGCTTAAAACAGGATAACATTCTTGGGTTCCATTTGACTTTGAAGAACTTTCAAACCAGAAATAAAACCACAGCATCACAGATTGAAAAAGAAGTCTTGTCATTCTCCTTGGAAATCTTGCCATTCAAAAGGGGACAATGCCTCCAATTTCCTTCTCTAGTTACAAGAAACAAAAGCAATATTACTGTGGTCTCTTCTGAGGCCAGGCACAATAACAAGGGGAAAGCAATCACATCTCTGTCAAACAACTACCATAGAGGCCAAGGCAGACAGGACTGCTATCCTTGAATCCAACTTTCTTAGCCTCCTTGACTACACATGTAATTTTACTGTGCATCTTTGATATTATCCTGGGTTTCACTGGTGGCTATATTACAACAAATCATCATTAACTTAATGATTTAAACCAACACTATTTAGTTATTATGTCTCATGTTTTCTATGGCTCATGAATTTGGAAAAGTCACAATGGAGATGACTTGACTCTGCCCCACAATACTTGGGGGCTTAGCTATACAACTTAAAAGGCTGGTGGCTAGAGTCACCTGATGGAATGACAGGGAAGGAAGGGAGTAAGTACTTGTGTGGCTGGCAAGTTGGTGCTGGACATTGGCAGAAGGCCCCAGTTCTTCTCCACAAATCCTGCCCCATAGGGTGTGTCTCCCTGGAATGTTACCTAGTTTCTCCTACAGTGAATAATCTAAAAGACTGAAGTTGAAGATATATTTTATTATCTGAAGTCACACTATCATTTTAATGATATTCCCTTGTTCACAAAGATAAGCCCTGGTTCAATGTGAAAGAGGATTACACCAAAGAGAAAACACCAGGAACCAAGGAAAATCACTATACAACTTGGAGGAAAGCTATCACACTGGCAGAATCAAACTACTTTGCTCTTCAGAAATGTGAAAAAGTCCTATAGCCAAAAATAATGCCTACTCCACAAAAATAGAATGATGCAAGATTGGAGACTTCTCATCCTCAGGATCCCCAGGGAGACATTCTTTCTCATCCCTCAAATCTATTGCCCATGCATGCCATAGGATGGGCTTTCCTGATAGACTTTACCACTTAAACCTCCAGTTTTTCAGTATGTGTATATGTCTTCTTAATCTTCACAACAGATCCGAGATGTGTATTATTATCCTTCCTTTCACAAATGATTAAACTGATGCTTACGGAGGCTTAAAGCACTTGTTTTCAGTCATTTTACAGCTAAGAGCCAGGATTAGAAACTAAAGCTCATGAGAAGCTGTGGGCCAGAGAGATCAGCTAAGCGAAGGCCAGAAGAAAAGACAGAGAGAGCTAGAAACGTGAAAGGAAAAGGGGTTAAGGTCAAGGATAAAGAGTGTTGAAGGCCTTACTATGGAATTTAATCTTAACATGATCAAAAAGGCATATGTTTAAAAGCTCTTTCTGACTTTGAGGTCATAGATTTACTTAGGTAGCTCAATGTGCGCAGAAATATGGTAAAGGCTGTTTCAACTCCCACATATTCCCTTCTCTTTCTGGGCTCTAAGGAAGACTACATTTTCCAGCTTCCCTTGCAGTCAGGTTGGATCTATGTGACCTAGCTCTAGGAAAAATGATGTATACTACTCTCAGATCTGATCATATCTGGACCAACCCCTATACTGTGGCTTCCCTTTCTTGATGATAATGGTGGTCATGTGTAATAGATGGAACCTTGATTCATCACCTCAGAAGACACCCAGCAGAATCACTGATTTTCATTGCTTTTTGCAATATTGATTTGAGCAAAACAAAACAAAATTTAAAAACTTCCATCATATTAATACACTAAGACTACGGGTGACAGTATTTTCCTTTAAAAACTATTGTGGGACAAAGTAGTGGTAGGAATACACATACCAATATTCATATGTTTCGATTTTGGAGGCTTTAAAATATTTTCCATAAGAACTTCCTAAATATGACATCTAACTTTAATGACAAAAATAAAAATTGTTGTTAGCTGTGACTCCAAATTCCTACACATCAATATGTTTTTTATTTTTATTTTTAGGCACCTGTGCTAATAAAATCCTTGAATTCTGAGTTTGATAGCAGTCTTAATAAAAGTAAGATTATACAAGCAGCAATAAAACCCATCATGCATGATTAAGTATAAGGGGAAAATTAATTTGGTGCTGCTTTGACAGAAAATTTCCCTTTGTTGTGCTTATGTGCCTGTATGTTGTACCAATTGCTTTTGTTTTTCTCCAGTTTAATCATGCCTTTAAGGTGATAAGCTACATGCTGATGATAGAATATCTAACTCTAGATGTTTATTTTAGGGAACACATAGGGGTCCTTGCAGGTATAAGGTCATCTCCTCTCTATGGCATTTATACAAAAAGGAAAGTCTATTTTTTCAAAAGAATGCATTACTCTGTTCAAGGTGTCTTTTAAGGTAAATTTCTAATTTTAGTACTTCAATAATAGAAGATGACATTTTTTTTTACATCTTAAAAGTGAGACTGGGGGCTGGAGCAATGGCTTGGCAGTTATGGCTCTTGCTCAGCGTGCACAAGTACGTGGGTTCAAACCCTAGAACCCACATACACAATTAAGTGTCAGAACAATGAATGCCATGTGAAAAACTCAATAAAAATTGACTCTCTCTCTCTCTCTCTCTTAAAAAATAAAGTGAGACGGTTAAGTCTTATTCACGATTAAGGAAACACTACATCAAGTTTTGCATTACATAGCATCCCCTAAAAATCCACCTTCTATTTTGAGGTATGTGGAAAGTGTAGGAAAAAACATGGCAGTCTTCTATGAAAAGCAATATGGCATTCAGAACAGGTAGAATTTAACAAACCTTTTTTGAGGTGATTGAGTCTGTGATTCTTAGATGAATGGAATGTGCTATTAAATCATTTAGTATATAATGATTTTATAAATTAATACACATCATGATATGATTATGATAAAACTTAATGAGAGGAGGGCAAAAACTTATGTTTACATGTAATATATTAATTAGTTATCTAAAGATGAAGTGGTAGAATTACACGTAAACTGTATCAATATTTTGGTAGTTATGCTATATTTACTGTAAAATAAATACTGTTCATGTAGCCTTTTTTTTATCCATATATATTTTTCTAGTTCCTTTCTTACATGCACTGGTTAAACTACCAATATTTGTTCTTGGTAAATGTATGATAATGTCCAGGTTACCATATGGCCAGTTCCAGCCCAATTTATTTGCAGCAAGAAGATGAATCATTTTCTTTGTTTATATTTATAATATACTTTCAAATTACTTTCATTTCATTTGTATCAGTGATACAGAATTTTCCTAGATTTCTTGAAATACTTCACTCCCGTGAGTGGTTTGTGTTCCATATAAGTCATCTCATAATTGAGAAAGAATAATAAATATCAAAGATCTAACAGATTTGAACTTCCCATTGAACCAAAATTCAATTCTAATGAATTATTTCTAGGGAAAAGAGTATTTACATTTTAATCTGGGGAAAATAAAACCAAACAACGAATAAACATGGAATTAAGGGTAATAATGGAGATTATAACAAGAAGCAAAACTTTTTGCACTACCATGATATTCTACCTAACAAAAACAAAGCTCTAATTTCTATGTATCTGCTCAGAACTGAAATCTAAATCATGATATTCATAGGAAACATCTTTTACAAACAGTGATAGTCCCAGAGAACCTTCAGACTTAAAACTGTCAACAACAATGTTTATTTAGTATTACAGATACACCTAAATAGGGATATCTATATGCTACTATACTAACAGGGACAGTTTTTTTGAGAGTGAAAAGGGGGCTATTTTTTATTGTTGCAATTATTCTATTCAATTTTTAGCATATTTTTATTAAGGAATTGAGTTGTTGTAGAACCATAAATGCATATAAAGTAACAAGATGCTATGTTTTTGATTCTAAACCATAGTTAACACCCATATCACTAACACCTCAGTCTCTTGATTCTTCAATATTATACCCACATATAAAATACAAATGTGATTTATATTTGTATATGTATATACAAACATGTATATGTATGTGTGTGTGTATATATATGTGTGTGTTTGTGAATTTTTCAGAAATAAATGATTGCATTATTTGACTTCTCAGGAGGGTATAGAGTATGCTACATTGTTGATTGTCTGCTTAGATCCCGACCAATCTTCTCTCCCTTTCCCATCCCCCTTCCTCTACCCTCCACCCCTATATGTCTATGGTTCCCCTAGATTTTGTGTTGCTATGCCATTGGTGGGTCTAATACATGAATTTGACTAAGTTTCACCCAAGCCTGAGTTTAGCACCAGACTCCACAATTGAGAGAAAACATTTGACCCTTCACTCCCTGGGACTGGCTAACTTAACTCAGCGTAATTTCTTCCATTGCCATTCATTTACCTTCAAAGGCCTCAATATTGTTGGTTTTAACTGACGAGTAGAACTCCAATATATATATATATATATATATGTGCCAGAGCTTTTGGATCCATTCACCCAGTGAGCGGCATCTGCATTGATTCCATAATTTAGCTATTGTAAATTGAGCTGCTATGAACATTGATTTTGCTGTGTCACTGTAATGTACTGATTCCAACTCCTCTGGGAAAATAACCAGAAAAGTACAGTGACAGTGTGCTTGTGTTCCTATTTCACTGCAACTCCTCCAGCCTCTGATACTGTTTATAGTCTTCTTCTTTACCAATCTGACTGGAATGATGTGAAATCTACTTTTGATTTGCATTTCTCTAGTTACGAATGATTTAGAACATTTTTTCATGTATTCATTCTCTTGCTCAATTTTCTCTGTTGAGAAGTTTGTTTAGCTCTCTGTACCATTTATTGATTGGTTTGTCAGTGCTTTTGATAATAAGTTTTTATAATACTTTGTAATTTTGGCGATTAGTCCTCACGGGTCATGATTATCTCCCATTCTGTGGGTTCTCTCTTCATAGTTATGAACAATTTGTTGACTGAGTAAAAGCTTTTTAATTTAATGGCATCCCACTCATTAATTCTTGACTTTAATTCTTTTGCTTTGGGAGTTTTCCTGAGGAAGTCATTGCCAACTCCCTTATGGTGGAGTGTTGGTCTAATTTTTCCTCCAGAAGTGGTATGGTAGCTAGTTTAATTCCAAATTTCTTGATCCATTTTGATTTGATTTTTTTGTGTAAGGTAAGAGATAAGGTCCTAATTTCAATTTAGTACATGTGGCTATCCAGATTGTCCAGCACCATTGGTTGAATAGGCTGTTATTCCTCCATATTACATTTTGACCCCCTTCGTCAAAGATCAGATGTTTAATGATTTGTGGTTTTGTCTCTGAGTCTTCTATTCTATTCCACTGTTCTTCATTGCCATTTTGATACCAATATACCATGCTGTTTGTTACTACAGTTCTACACTATAATTTTGGATTTGGTATTGCAAAACCACCTGTTTGGTCTTTCTTTCCTAGTAATGTTTTGGCTATTCTGCATTTCTTGTTCCAAACGAACTTAAGAATTGCTTTTTTTATATCTGTGAAGAATGATATTAATATCTTGATGGGGGTTGCATTGAATCTGTATAGAGCTTTTGGCAAAATGGACATTTTAATTATATTCTGCCTAACCAAGAACATGAAACATCTTTCCATCTTCTCACCTCTTCTTCAATTTGTGTCTTCACTGTTTGATAATTTTTGTTGTAGAGGTCTTTTACTTCCCTTGTTATATTAATTCCCAAGGAATGTATTCTTTTGGGGGATACTGTGAAAGGAACTGGTTTTCTGATTTCTTCTTCTGCCCTATTATTAGCTTATAGGAAAGCTGTAGATTTATGGTTGTTGATCTTGTTACCTGCTACTTTGCTAAATCTGTTTATAAGTTTAAGCAGTTTTCTGGATCTTCCAGATATAGGATTCTATCATCAGCAAAAAGATATAGTTTGACTACCTCTCTTGCTATTCTTAGCCCTTTGATTTCCTTCTCTTACCTGATGGCTCCAGCCTGAATAAAAGTAGTGAGAGTGGGCAGCCTTATCTTGTTCCTGAATTTAGTAGAAATGCTTTCAGCTTTTCTCTATTTAGTATTATGCTAGCAGAGGTTTTGGTATACATGGCCTTTACAAATTAAGATAAGATCCTTTGATCCCTCTTTTCTTTAGAGACTTGAGCATAAATGAATACTGGATTTTATCAAAGGCCTTTTCTGCATTAATTGAGATGATCATATGTTTTTGTCCTTAATTTTGTTTAAATGATGAATCAAATTGATTTGCGTAAGTTGAAGCAGGCTTGCATCCCTGGAATGAAGCCCAATTGATCATGATGAATTATCTTCTTGATGTGTTTCTGAATTTGGTTTGCTAGACTTTATTAAGGATTTTTGCATTGGTGTTCATCAGAGATATTGGTCTGTAATATTCTTTTTGTATATATGTCTTTGTTGGGTTTTAGTATCAGAATTATGGTTACCTCATAAAAAGTGGGAGAGTTCCCCCTTTTTCAATTTCTTGGAATAAATTAGTAAGGAGAGGTGTTAGCCCCTCTTCATAAGTGTGGCAAAATTCATCAGGGACTCCATCTGGTCCTGGGTTTATTTCCTTTGGAAGGCTTTTTTTGCTATGTGGATTTCTGTGCTATTATTGGGCTGTTTAGGATTTCAATACCATCCTGAATCAATTTGGGGATAGATGTGGCTAGAAATTTGTCCATGTCTTCCGGATTATCTAATTTAGAGGAGTATAGTTTTTCAAAATATGTTCTGATAATCCATTTTAGGTCCATAGTCAGTGGTGATCACTCCCTTTTATTGGTGATTTTGTTGATTTACTTCAGTTCTGTCCTTTTTTCAGTGAGATTAGCTAGTGGTCTATCAATTTTATTTCCTTTTTCAAATAACCAGCTCTTTGTTTTATGAATTCTTTTTTTTTTTCTCAATTTCATTGATTTCAGCTCTGATCTTGATTATTTTCTCTCTTCTGCTGGCTTTTCTTCCTTTTGAAGGGATTTGAGGTGGAGCATAAGCTTACTTATTCACTCTCTCTTGCTTTTTTTTTTTTTTTTAAGAGAGTGGGACAATGAGAGAGAGAGTAAGAGAATAAATTTTGTTTAGTTTTTCATCTGGGCTTCTTTACTGCAGCACTTCATTGTGTATGTGGTGCTGGGGTTCAAACCTCCACCTCACACATGGAAGGCAGGCACCATAACTGCTGATTCATGGCTTCATCCCCTCTCTCCTAGATTTTAATATACACGTTAACTGCTATAAATTTACCACTTAAGAATGCTTTCTTGTTATCCCAAAGGTTTCAATATTATGTATCTTCTCTCTCATTCTCTTCCAAGAATTTCATTTCTGCTCTCATATCTTCTTGAATCCAATAGTCATTCAATAGGGTATTTTTCAATCTCCATGTAAATGTGTTTTCTATAATGATTTTTACTG
This sequence comes from Aplodontia rufa, assembly GCA_004027875.1. Taxonomy (NCBI): domain Eukaryota; kingdom Metazoa; phylum Chordata; class Mammalia; order Rodentia; family Aplodontiidae; genus Aplodontia; species Aplodontia rufa. Next base: position 13,504 of record PVKS010005327.1, on the reverse strand, counting down.
TTAATTGCTAGGGTCATGGCATCATGACCTGATAGGATACATGGAATAAGAACTACATTTTTGTGTTTGCTGAAATTTCCTTTGTGAAAAAGAATATAATCTATTTTGGAGAAGGACCCAGGCACTGCTGAGAAGAAGATATGTTCAGCTAATTTGGGGTGGAATATTCTATAGATGTCTGTTAAATCCGTTTGATTTATGGAGTTGTTTAGGATGGATATTTCTTTATTTTTATTTTATTTTTGTGCTTTGATGACCTGTCTATTGGTGATGGACAACTATTAAAGTCTCCCAGTACTATTGTGTTGAGGTCCATCAGTGGTTTTATGTCATGGTATAATTTTTCCACATAGTTGGGAGTGTTCATGTTTGGAGAGTATGTATTTACTATGGTTATATTTTCCTGTTGTATCATTCCCTTTATTGGGATGTAATAACCTTCTTTTCTCCTTGGAGTAATTTATGTTTGAAATGTACTTTGTCAGATATAAGTATTGCAACTTCAGATTGCTTTCTTAGGCTGTATGCCTGGTAGATTTTTTCCCATCATTTCACCCTCAATTTATAGATGTAATTGACTATAAATTGGATCTCCTGTAAGCAGCATATTATTGAAATTTGATTTTTGATCCAATCCTCTAATCTGTGTCTTTTGATTGGTGTGTTGAGAGTATTCACATTCGGTGTTAGGGTAATTATGTGATTGTGGTTCATAGTAATTGTGTTTTATGAGGGAGTTCTGTTCTTTCATGGTTGTCTTTTGATAGCATACACTTTTATTGAATTTCCTCTCTTTGTGGGTTTTGAAAATTATTTGCTTGTTATTCTTCCTGGAATATATCTCTGAGGATTCTTTCAATGCTCATTTTGTGTTCATGTATGCTGCAATTTTGATCTTATTGTGAAATATTCTTATTCCCAATCAAATTTGAAGCTGAGTTTTGCCGAATGTAGTATTTTTAACTACATGTTGTGGTCATTCAGACAGTGAAAGACCTTCCAGGATCTTCTTGCTTCTAGAGTCTTAAGTGAAAAGTCAGAGGTGATCCTTACTGATTTGCCTCTGAATGTGATTTGGTGTTTCTCTCTTGCCATTTTTAATAGTCTTTCCATGATTTCCCTTGGTGAACTTCTCATTTGATTAGGCCTATTGGTTACTCTTCATAAATGAACATTTCTGACTCTATTCTGATATGGGAAAATTTTTATTTTTCTTTGAGAATGTTCTTTATACCTTTTGTTTGTGTTTTGCCTTCTTCCTGTATCCCAGTTACTCATATTGTTTTTTCTGTTTTCATCCCAGACATTTTGAAAATTCTGCTTGTGTTCTGTGTGGGTTTTTTTCTTTTTTTCCGTCCATGTGCTGTAGCTTAGTCAACCTATCTTCAGCATCAGTAGTTCTTTCTTCCAGAGCTGAGGTTCTGTTTTCTATAGAGGTTAGTCTATTATTAAATTCTTCCTTCGTTTTTCTTATGTGATTGACTGAAGATTTTAGCTCTGTTACTTCCTTTTTCAATATGTCTATTTCTTTGATAATAGAATTTTTCATCTCTTGTGTTTTCTCACTTAGTCCTTTCATTAAATTTTCTTTTAGTTCATTGTTCCTTTTAGTAATTAGGTAGTTGATAATTATTTCTATGTTGTCATTCTGTGCACTTTCCCTGTGTTCCTTGATTGGGCAGTTATGGGCTTTACGTGGACCTTTTCTATTTGATTTCTCATTTTTGATAATCTTCTGGATCTTTGAATAGATTTTCCCTGTGGGGAAGGTTGTCAGGTCTGGAGGTACTTCTTCCTTGCAGGTTAAAGATTTGGGTCACACACCACCCCTCTGATGATGACCTTCTTCCAAAAAGCTGCTTCAGCCTGGGACCTCATTTTGCTGTACTTTATGGACCTGAGCCCCAAATCATTGATCTGAAATCTGTTGGGGGTGCATGGCAGCCTGCTGGATTGTAAAATCACATCAGCAAGGGTGCTTTGGTGTGTCCTGGGGTCTCATATTGGGCTGGAATGAGCCTCCTGCATGCTATGAAGTGTATTTTGAAATCCAGAAGAAAAAAAAATAACATTTTTTTATGTGGATATAGAGAATTGTTCATTCATGAAAAGTTTTATAAGTGCTTTGATAGTTTGGTAATTTCTGAAGCTACTAACTAGTCTTATCTAGAAATTGTATTTAAGATACTTATTCCAACTGATAGGAAGAACTGAATCCACACAAAACTTGGATATGAATATTTATAGCAGTTTTATTCATAATTGTCAAAATCTAGATGTTAGTGATTTCCAATAGGTAAGAAGTAAAAACACTATAATACGTCCGCTTGATTCAACATTCAGCAATAAAAAGGAATGAGCTCACAATCCTTTTGAAACCAAGGACAAATCCTAAAGGCATATTACTAAGTGAAAAAGCCAGTCTGAAAAAACTATATATTCTATAAATACATTTTCATGACACTCTGAAAGAAGTAAAACTTTAGGGATGGCCAAAAACATTAATGACTTTGTAAATCTAAAACCTTAATTATGATTTTATCAGAAAAGAGGATAAAACATGAAGAAGATGACAAATTGGGGATAAGATAATACTGTTCATTTTTAAATAGGTTATATTTGAGTACTTGTAAAAAAATCTAGATGGGGATATTTATTACTTAGTTATTATAAAGTTATTGAAAATCTGGTATGTGCCAAACACTTTTCTGAGCATTATATAAAATGTAACCATTTTTTAACTTAAACTTAGAGTGAAAAAGATAAATATGTAGCAAATAATTAAATAAATGGTATGATATTATGTATCAGCAAGTGATAAGGATAGCAATATGAAAGAATATTGCAGATGACATGACACAGGGGAATAATAGTTTTTGTATCTAAAACTGAGAATAGATTTCTAATAAGAAGATAGAGGCCATTCCTGAGCCCCAAAAGTCCAGATAGTTCAGGCTATGCTATTTGGTTCCATTTTGTAGAGATTCAAGCTAGTCAGTGGTGTCATAAAGCAGATTCGAATCTGTTACTTCTTTACAGAGAATAAAGGTCCAAATCCCTTGACCCTGGATGTTGGCAATCAAGGCTGAGTATTCAAAACTGAGTGAAAACAAAATAGGTGAGACTCTTGAGACATAAGCCATGGACCAATGTAGCATATTCTGAACGGCTCTCAGTAAAATGATTTGGGGGGATTACAAAATCAGTTCCTCCACTGAGCCCCACTGCAAAAGATTTAGATAAAATAGATGTGGATGGTTTTCTCCTCAGTAATTCTGAGGTCTAATTTGGAGATGAAAGCTGAGAAAATGAGGATTCCACACAACGGCAGTGCAATTAGCAAATGCAATCTGGAAGCACATTCACAGTCACAAGAGAAAGAAAGCCACAAAATATAATATGAATAGACACAAAATAATCTGTGACATAAAGATGATGTAAAGATTCTGGGCCTAGACTAGAAGGGATGCACTTGCAGAGAGGCCATGATTTTAGTCTAAGGATACTCTAAGTACACTTATCACAGAGAATGAATGGTAAACAAGGATGGCATGATGGTTAATCTGAGTTGTCAACTTGATTAGATAAACAGCTGTCCAAGACTAAGAGGCTTCTAGGTGTCTCAATGATCATGTTTCTAAAAATGATTGGCACACTGCACAGCGAACTGAGACAGAGACCCACCCCAAGTATGGGCAGCACAGTAGATTGGGAGCTTGGAAAGAGCAAAAGTAAGAAAAACAAGGAAGCAGCAGCAGACACGAGCTTGGTTCTTCTTGAATGGGCTCTTGATTGCTGCTATGGCCACCTGAGTATAATAGACTCCAGCTTCTTCACTCTTTCACACTGTACTCTGCCCATTTCCTCTTCAGAAAGTTTCCAGCCTTTGGTCCCAGATTGGGGCTGCAACCACTTTTTCTGATTCTTCAGCTTCTTGTACTGAGAAGCTACTTGTTCCTCCAGCTCTCCAGCCTGCAGACACCCATTGTGGGACTATGCAGCTTCTGTTGTATAAGCCAGTTTACTAAATCCCCTTTTTATAATTATATATATATAATTATAAATTATATATATTATAAATTATAAATATAGTAGTGAGATTGCTGTATTCATATCACAGTTCTGTTTTAAATTTCTGAGGAAATTCCATACTGTTTTCCATATGGCTCTAGTAACTTACATTTTCACCAACCTGTGTAAGGGTTTCTCTTTTTCTTCATATCCCCGCCAGTACATGCTATCATTCAATGTTTTGATTACAGCCATTTTTACTAGGGTAAGGTGATATCTTGGAAATAGGGTCTTATTTTGTTATTATTGTTATAGTTGTTAATCTCTTATGTGCCTAATTTATAAATGAGACTTTAATCAGGTATGTATGTATGCATAGGAGTAAAATAATAAATACAAGTTTAGAATTATCTGTGGTTCAGACATCTACTGAGGGTCTTAAAACCTGTCCCCCCAAACAAGTGTAACTATTACATTTGTTCAGATGCTTTCCTTATAACTCATGGGTAGATACTTTGTGTTTTGTTTTTTTACCAAAGTAGGTAAAAGACCTAAATTTCATATCTTTATATTCCTTTTTGATTCTTTTAAATTATATACAACACTGGGATACACCCTGACATTATCCCAAAAGCATGGAAACCAACCTACTCCAATTTAGTACCCAGCACTATCCCCCTGCCCCCCACTCCCCTCCCTCCACTCCACAGATCTTTCTCCAATCCATTCACTGTTTACTTTTTGGTTTGTTTGTTTAATTAGTGTCCTATGGACACACCTGGTACTGAGATCCCCCTAGCCACATTCATGCATGTATATATAAAAGTTCAGTTACATTCATTCCACTGTTCTTCCCTTCCTGTCCTTTCTTCTTCCTCCTAAATCCCCTTGATCTATCCTACTGATCTTTCTTCTAGGAAATAGAGTCTTTAAAGAGGTACTCAATTTAAAATGAGGTCATGAGAGTGGGCTCTAAATCAATATGATTGATGTCCTTATAGAAAAGTGAACACAGGCATATGCAGATACCCTGGAAGACATCATTCATGTACTGGCCAATAACTGTCTGAGGCTACTAGAAATTAGGAGAGAGGCATGAAGGACATTCTTCCCCACAGCTTTGAGAAGAGAGCATGGCTCTGCCAACAACTTGACTTTGGATTTCTGCTCTCCAAAACTGTGAGACAACAAGCTCTGTTATTCTAAGCCATCAATCTGTAGTTATTATGGCAGTACTATCAAACTAACAGTAGCAAACAAGATGTTTCTTTTTCCATATGGAAAAAGGAATGTCTAAACATGCGTGCATGACTGTTTTCTTTCTTAGGAGACTTAGTTCATTCTACTCCTTTCTTTCCATAAAAAACTAAGAGCAATGATTTGCAAACTTTGTGGCAAATACACAAAGAATAAAACCTGTTTTAAGGAGAGGAATTTGAAATATTACACACAGACAACTATTTCATGATATTTTGTTGTCAATAAAAAGAGTGGTGAATGGAAGTCAAGATGGGCTCATTAGAAGGCTTTGATTGTTAAGATGGGGAGAATAACAGTCTGTATGAATGCTGATAAGGCTGTGTCAGTAGCATGAGAAGAATGTTGCCTGAGTAGCCTTTTTATGTAGGTGAGAGGCAACAGACTCCACTACTACTACTACATGTAGTAGTGTTCTCTCTTTTCCATATTTCTGAAACATTTTTAAAATATTTAAAGATTTTAAAAACTGCAAAAATTGTATATTAAACTTTATCTTGCCAAAAAAGGAGAATTAGGCAATGATTAACCATATTATGAAAGACTCTTTTAAATAGCAAACTCCCCCAGTGCTTTTAAAGAACTTTAATATTGAATTTGCACTATACTTTTTTAAGGGGCAAGTCTATTGTATAACACTGGGTACATCTGTATACAATTATATAGTATAGAAGTAAAGAGACATGTGGCTACATTGCTATGCCTATAGTTTAGTATTTTAAGACATAATGTAGGGCATTCCCCTATAGACTGAGAATTTAATAATTTATAGAGATTGTTTTGTTTAATTTTATCCTGGCAGGATTATGGGGTGGAGGTTGCTGACACATTAACATATTTTTCACTTGAGATGATGTTTCAGCTGTCTGAGAAATTTTTCTTTGTTTTTTCATAAATGAATAAACTCAAATGTAATTTTAGGTCTCCTTCACTGCCTCTGTACTTTTGTATATTCTGCACAAGCGCCACAATGTTCCATTCTATTTTAACTATAAAATATAATAATGCATTAAAGGAAGGTGGTAACGTTTATCATAAAGTTATAGTTTTTCCACTTTGCTTTCCAAATCCATTTAAGTTAGCAGCACAAAGCATAGTTCCTTTATAATGCTTATGTTCCTAGCAAAAGCATATAAATATTCCATCCACAAAACTGGTTCATAAAGAGCATGTTATAAGAAGGGATATTTTAGGTAACATCAGTACATATGTGTAAACCCTATATAATTTAGGCTATAAATCCACAGGGTCTCAAACTCTTTGTGTTGAGAGTTCATACAAACTTCTTAATGAGATCAGAAGAGAGGCACCTGCTGGCAACTCCTCTCCTGTAATAATTATATTGGGTGAGTTCCTGCTATACATAGAAGAACATGAATATGAATTAAATTATAACTACATGATACCAAGGAAAAACTAAATATTAAAAATTTAGCCCACCATCTGGACCTTTACTGTCCAATATGGTAGCCATAATCCACAAGGGGTATTCTTAATTGGGATATATTTTAAGTGTAAAATAGACACAAGATTTCCAAGACTTATAAAAAAATGTAAAGTATCTCATTAATAATTTTTGCATTAATTACATGTTACAATAATATTTTGGAAATGCTGGATAACATATTTCTGAAATTAATTTCATGTGTTTCTTTTTACTGTTTTCTGAGGCTACCAAAACTTAAAATTATGTATGTGGCTTATGTTACATACCTATAGGGTAATGCTGCTGTATGTGTTTCTAAGTGTAATATTATTTGGAATCTACAGAGAAAAAAAATAGGTGGTTGCTTATTTGGTACACAAAGTTTTCATGTTTGTGATTCCGATCAGAGATTATGAAACTAGAAATCCTGTCTCCACATTCTGAATCTACTTCTTCATTACAACTTATTTAATTTCTCTGAACGTTAGCCTTCTCACTGACAAGGTAGATATGATAGAAGAACCTCCCTCAACAATTTATTATGAAGAGTTAATGAGGGAGTTACGAGAAGGTGACTGATAGGAGTAGCCTGCTTCCTAACCACTCTTTCAATACTACAAGCATTTTACTACTTTATGAGATGGATAAGGAACAGATTTTACTAAAACTAAATATTGGACAGTTAGAGGGTCTTATTAGAATCTCCGAAATTTGGATACATTGACTGCAGAGGAAGACCTTGCCTGACTCACCTGAAGCTTTGCCAGCTGCTCTGGTCCCTATCAAGGTGCCAACAGATGTGAGAGGAAAACAAAGGAAAGAAAAATGCACATCCAACAGAATTCCTTGGGATCAAAGAGGCACTCCTGTCCGTGACTAAAGGGTGCTGCAAGTCATAGCTGGCCAGCTGAGCCAGCAGCTATCTTTGGGTGATCCCACAGACACAAGCTGAGAGACCTGAGCAGAAAGAGAGAGCTCCAGGTAGGAGACTGCAGCACCACAGGATGTGTACATGCACTGGCAATATCCTCCCCAGGCAGACCCAAGTTGGAAATGCATAGGAGAGCCCAGATTGCTACCCCATTGAATCTGGTGGCTCATGTGACCAGTTGGGGATGATAGGGAATCTGAACAGGAGTGGGAGATAATGCACAATAATTAAGTCTGAAAGGTCTGGAGGGACTTTGTTAATGGGCTGTGAAGTGAGGGAATGACTGACTCCCCCTCCTCAGGAGCAGGTCCTAGGATGATTCTTGGGAACTAGTCTTGCAGTGGAGATAGACAATGGGCAGACATATGAGGTGATCTGGCCTGGCATGCTAAAACAGACACCTCCCACCAAAGCTCCAGAGACTGCAGCGGACTAATGCTCCACCCACTGGGGGTCCCACTCAAGAACTCCTCCATATCCCCACCCTGGGAATGCAGCCTGTTCTCAGATGACAGTACTTCACATCTCACCTGATCTCAAACTAACAGCAGGATAAAGTGCAAATAAAGAGGAACAATGCATCAACACTCAACCCTTGCCCCAGAGCCCACTCAACAGGAAACAGAAGGAATGACAGGGGAACAGTGGGATTTCAAAGCAACTCTCTACTCTCATAGACTGCTCTGACCCCCTCAAAGGACACAATTCCTCAATCCTTCAAAAAGATATTTTCTATTTGGTTCAATGCTGTAGATGTTTTTATCATTCTAAGTAATTTATGGGTGCATATACATATGGATATATGTATGGAGATACTATATATATATATAATTAGATACTATATATATATACTATGTGCGTATGTATATGTGTGTGTGTGTGTGTGTGTGTGTATATATATATATATATATATATATATAAATTTAGTGGTGGTGCTTTTTTTCTTTTCCATTCTTAGCATTTGTTTAAATATAGCTATTTTTCCCTGCTGTGCTTTCTGAGGCTAGGGATTTAGTTTATTATATACTGTGCTTTTGTTTTGTACTCACTTGCATCATATGTTTCTTCTGCTTTGTCCTTTCTCTTCTCCTCCAGACAAAAACCAAACCTTATTGCTCTTTCTCCCACCCTTCATTAATTGTGCCAATTCCAACTTTATATCTCCTTCTGTATAACTATCACATCCTACACTTCTTTGGCACACTGTTCACTCTAGGTAATTGTAAACTCTTTTCTCCCTTCTTATTACAATATATTTTCTCATAATTGTCTTCTTTCTATCCTGTAACACCAATCCCCAACACAGATGCTGTGAAGGTCTTTGTAGACAATTGTTGTGTGCTTTAAAAACAGATATAATTCTTCATTACATATTATCATTGCTGGGAGCAAGTGTTGACCCTAGGATTTCTGCTTTTTTGCAGCAATCAACTTTGTATGCATTAAGTAAGAACCTAGAAATTACTTTATTATTTTATACTATATTCATTGGTTAATGCAATTGCTTGTTTACTTTTATTCTGTGGTGTACTGGCAACTTACAGGGTTACTAAAAGTTCATGGGTTTGAAATTTGGTGGCTGATATTGGACCAACAGAGGTCCCTTATGGAATTAGAATATTAAATTTAAACAGTGTCTATGGGGCTGGAACAGTTGCTCAGTGGTTACACCACTTGCCTGGCATGTGCGAGGACATGCGTTTGAACCCCAGCACCACATACATAGCTAAGTGTCCAAGCAATGAAAGGCACAGGAAAAAACTAAATAGGGTTGATTCTTTCTTTCGGTCTCTCTCACTGACCCTCTCTCTCTTTAAAACAAACAAACAGCAACAACAACAAAAACAGTGTCTGGAAATCTACCCAACCCAAAGCACGCAAGAAAAAGAAGCTTACCAATTAATCCCTCTCCTAAAAGAAGAAATCAAAACAATCCTCACAGATGGATAAACGTATAAACAATATGAAAAAGCAAAAGAACAAATCACCTGAAACAACCCATAATGCTTTAACAATAGAGATCAATGACACCACACTGGAAGAAATGACAGAGAAGGAATTCAGAAAATTCATACTTAAATTGTTATATGAGCTCAAAGACAATGTAAGGAAGGAAGTCTGAAAGGAAATACAGGAAATGAAAGATCACTTCCATAAAAATATAGAGATCCTGAAAAAGAATCAAATCCTCAAAAAGAAGGAATCAATAAACAAAATTAAAAATTCAATGGAAAACTTCACCAATAGATTAGACCACTTGAAAGAAGGACTTTCAGGGTTCAAAGACAAAGTATACAGTCTTGAAAATAAAGTAGACCATAAGAGAAAAGATGTTAAGAGATCATGAACAGAATATTCAACAAATCTGGAATAATATTAAGAGACCAAATTTGAGAGTCATTGGGGTGGAAGAAGACTCAGAGGCACAAACTAATGGACTGTATAACCTTTTTCAATGAAATAATATCAGAAAAATTTCCAAATGTTAAGAACGAAATGAAAACTCAAATTCAGGAGGCATAGAGAACTCCAAATATACAAAATCAGAACTCACGCACTCCAAAGCACATTATTATGAAAATTGCCTAACATACAGAAAAGGGACAGCATCTGTAAATCTGAAATAGAAAAGTAATAATTCAATTTAGAGGAAAACCAATTTGTGTCTCAAATGACTTCTTAACCCAGACCCTAAAAGCAAGGAGGTCTTGGAATAATACACACCATGTTCTGAAAGACAATAGAAACCAGCCAAGAATTCTATAGCCAGCAAAATTAAGCTTCAAATTTTAAGATGAAATAAAAACCTTCCACTGTAAGCAAAGTTAAAATAATTGATAATTCGAATGCCTGCCCTAAAAAATATATTCAATAAAATATTTCATGAAGAAGAAATGAAAATGAAAACCAACGTAGGGAGACATTACACTAGAAGAATAATAATTCAAAAGAGAATTGACACCAATTTAAATACTAGAAATAAATCAAAATGGCAAGAAATAAAAATATCTCTCATTAAATATAATTGAAATTAAATGAACTAAACTCTTTAATCCAAAGACATAGATTGGCAGATTGAACTTACAAGCAAGACACAACAATATGCTGCCTGCAAGAGATACATCTCACAGGCAAAGACAACCATAGACTGAAGGTAAAGAGATGGGGAAAAACATATTATGGACATAATTCTCATAAACAAGCAGATGTCACTATTCTCATATCACATAAGGTGGAAATCAAGCCACAACTAATCAGAAGAGACAAAGAAGGTCATTTCTTTCTACTCAAGGGAATCATACAGCAACAGGATATAATGATCAAAAATATATACGCCTGAAACAATTGAGCATCTATATACAACAACCAAACCCTTCTCAATTTCAAGAACCAACTTGAACACAGCATGATAAGTCTGGGTGACTTTAACATACCTCATTTGTCACTGGATAAATCATTGAAACAAAGACTAAGTATAGACACTATAAATCTAAACCACAAAGTTAATAGTTTGTACACCACAGACATTTTTAGAATATTTCGTCTATAAATATCTGAATATACTTTCTTCTCTGTGCCACATGGAATATTCTGTAAAATAGATCACATTCTAGGCATGAAGCAAATCTTAGCAAATACAAAAAAAAGATATAATACCTTGCATTATATCAGATCATAATGGAATGAATTAGAAATTAATGATAAGATAAAAAATGGAAACCATTGTAACACCTGGAGAGTAAATAAAACACTCTTCAATATTGAATGGATAACAGAAGAAATAAGGGGAGAAATTAAAAATTACCTGGAGATAAATGAAAACAGTGATACAACACACCAAAATCTGTAAGGCAATATAAAGGCAGCAATAAGAGGAAAGTTCCTAGTATTAAGCTCATTCATTAAAAGAAGAGAAAGACACAAAATCAATAACCTAACACTTTGTCTCAAGACCCTAGAAAAAGAACAAAACAACATCCAAACAAGTAGAAGATATGAAATAATTAAAATCAGAGTAAAATCAATGACAATGAAATCAAGCAAACAATACACAAAATCAATGAAACAAAAAGTTGATTTTTTGAAAGGATAAACATAATCAATAAATCATTAGCCACACTAACAAAAAGAATGAGAGTTAAAAAATCCAATATTATTAAAATCTGGAATGAAGAAAGAAACATCACAACAGATATTTCTGAAATCTAAAGGATCTTCAGAAATTATTTGGAAAATTTGTATTCCAATAAGCTAGAAAACTTTGAAGATATAGACAAATTCCTAAAGACATATTATGAACCACCCAAACTGACCCAGGAGGAAATATGAAACTTAAACATCAATTTCTAGTAACGAAATTGAGGCAGCCATAAAAAGTCTTCCAACAAAGTAAAGACCAGGACCAGCTGGATTCTGAATTGAGTTCTACTAGATTTTTTTTTCTTTTTAAATAATTTTTTTTTCTTAAAGAGAGAGACAGAATCAATTTTATTTACTTTTTCATATGGTCTTTGTTTCTCTGACACTTAGTTGTGTATGTGGTTGCTAGGGTTTGAACCTGGGTCCTCACACATGCTAGGCAAGTGCTTCAACCACTAAGTCACCACTCCATCCCCTACTACATTTTAAAGAAGAATTAATACAAGTACTCCTCTAATTATTCCATGAAATAAAAAAGAATGGAGCTCTTCCAAACTCTTTCTACAAAGCTAGTATCACTCTGATACCAAAACCCAACAAAGACAAATCAAGGAAAGAAAACTTCAGACCAATATCCTTGATGAAGTTAGATGCAAAAAATCTTTTAAAAAAAATTGAGAAACTGCATAGAAAAATATATTAAAAAGATAGTTCATCATGATCAAGTAAGATTCATCCCACAGATGCAAGATTGGTTCAAAATACAGAAATCAATAAATACAATTTATCATGGAAATAGACTAAAAACAAGAATCACATGGTTATTTCAATAGATGCAAATAAAGCATTTGATGAGGCACAGTTCCCATTCATGTTTAAAACACAAGAAAAGACAGGGAAAGAAGTAACTTAAGTAACTTACCTCAGCATAGGAAAGGCCATCTATGATAAACCCAACATTATTCTGAATGGAGAACATTTAAAAAACAGGATCTAGACATGGAAGTCCACTTTCACTATTCTTATTCAACATAGTCTTTGAAACTCTAACCAGAACAATTAGGCAAGAGAAGGAAATGAAAAGGATATGAATAGGCAAAGAAAATCTCAAACCACTGTTTGCTGATGACATGATTATATATTTAGAAGATCCAAAAAATTCCAACAGAAAACTTCTGGAGCTCATAAATGAATTCAGCAAGATATCAGGATACAAAATCAATAATCACAAATTAATCATATTTCTCTATTCCAATGATGAACTTATGGAGAAAGAAATTAGGAAAATTACCCCATTTACAATAGCTTCAAATAAATAAATGAAATACTTGGACATCAATCTAACAAAAGAGATTAAGAACCTCTACAATGAAACCTATAGAACACTAAAGAAAGAAATTGAAGAACTTAGAAGATGGAAAGACCTCCCATGTTCTTAATAGGGAGAAATGATATTATCAAAATTACCACTTATTTAAGCACTATACAGATTCAATGTAATACCCATCAAAATTCCAATGATGTTCTTCACAGAATTAAAATGAGTTAAATCCAGATAAGATGTAATGCTTTACAATCTAATACTTTTTTTAGAGTTATAATGGGAAGGGGAAGGGAGGGATAAGGGAGGGTAATTGGGGGGGGCACTCCTGGGGATAATTGCAATATCCAGAATATATACACATTTTATACACATTTTATATTATTTTGTTAAAATCTTGTAAGGTTGCTCAAAAATA
>PVKS010005326.1:74384-85995 GCA_004027875.1 Aplodontia rufa | reverse complement strand
ATCATATTACAACTGAAATATGTACAATGTGTCAATTAAAAATAAAATTAATTTAAAAAGAAAAAAAGAGTCCCAATGTACAAAAGGGTTTTCCTGGTGGATTAGAAATGAAATATCAGAAGTTTCCACATCACAGAAACTCATGTTATTCAGCTTCTTTTATGAGTGCCTGATTGCTTCGTGTAAGTTTATGTTTTTGATTGATCTCATTCTTCCTTTTCAGGGACTCTAAAAACTGGTCTTCCATGTCAGTAACAAATAGTTGGCTTGCAGTATTCAATATAAGGAAATTACCTCTCTCCCTTTCATGTAAATCATTTCATTTATCTGAGAATTCCACTTGATTCTTTATGCCTGTTTTTTTTTTCAAAGAGGACCTAGACTCTTCATTCATAAAATTCCCATGTCTGAAAGAAAATGATCAGACTTTAATGGGAATTTCAAGGTTTTAATTTTTTTAATGAAATATGCTTGATAAGGAATACAGTAAATATCTAACATATGAGCAAATCCATAATAGCAGAATTTTGCAAAAGTGAAAGATAATGAAAGAGTTAAAGATAACAAAAGTGCACACCTGTCTCACTTGCTCACTCACTCATTTATGCATTCATTTACCACACACTTCTTGCATCTTGTGAAACCTGTGACATTTTTTGCCTTTCCTCCTACGACATACATTGATACCAATTAATTTGTTTATACACAGCGAAGCTTAGCTAATATTTGAAATATGATTTCTGAACTCTTTTCAACATGTCATCAATTTATGAAACAATCTGCTCACTGATATGAAAACTCAACAGAAAGGCACCAGCTTAAAAAAGGATAGAACAAGTTAGGCAAAAAAAGAAAAACTTGGATGACTAAATACCCATTACAAATTTATTTTATAAATAATGACTTATGTCTTCCTAAATCATGTTTGACTAGCTCTAAGACACACTGCCTGAAATTCAGGATATTTCAAACTACATTATGATTATTACAAAATGTGTCAACTTTCCTTTGTAGCAATTATAATTTATAATTAGAAGAAATTATTATAATTAACAAAATTCTTTTTCTACTAAGTTGGTCTTCAACAAAAGAGAGTAAACTTTAAAAGAACAAAAAAGTGGACCGATTTATAGTTTTGCTGTTTTGTTCTTACCTAATCATTTTTTCCTTCAGTCCTGAGAGGCCTGCTCTGGTTCAGGAAAATGCAGGTAAATGATAAGGTCACTGTGTATTTATTACTTACTGTAATTATACATACTTAAGGGAGAACCAAGCATTTTAATTTTCCTTTTACTCATCTTACAATTCAATATATAAAGATGTTAATTTTTAAAAATAATATGTCTATCTCTGTAAGTTTGGCAAGAATTTTGATAAAGGAGAGTATTAAAATCAATATTACATCATAAGTTTATCTCACCTCTGCTTTCGTTGGAAAATATAGAGTTGGCTAAATTTCCATGTGTTCTAAAAGAGTATCCTAAACTCACTGAATTGTAAAGGAAAAAAAATGTGTTTGACCCATTGAAAAGCTAGACAAGTTGTGGGTTTCCCATTTTGCAAAATTTTCAGAGTTGAAAAGCATTTAATATTTAATTATAGTAGCCATGTCTTAACACAGTGTAAAGTGTCCTAAATTTTAAATTGTATTAAAACCTCTAAAGCTTGACATTTTCACAACTAAATGGTTCTAGAATTCCAACAGAGTAGAACAATCATATAACAATACATTTTAAAATGTTTTAACCTTATAAAGGATTTCAAACAAGCTTGTCGCCACAAACAGCCTGTAGCAAAAAAAAAAATAAATAAATAAAAGTCTGGTAGTAGTTAAGAGTCACAGACTTTCTTTGCAAGGATAGGTTTATGTGTTTCTCTTGTGCATCTGACAGTAACAATTTAGTTACAGTCATTTGTAAGTTAAAGTAGACAATAATAAATATGTTATGCAAATTTATAGATATTTAAAATAATCTTCATAACTTTTCCTGTTAAAAAACAATCACGCATAATTCTGCTCTTCCATCATCTACTCTATAGCACTGGCTGGTACAAAGAAGCCAGCAGTCACTTTTACAGTTAAAAGATCAAGTATTAGTTGATTCCTGGTTCTGCCACTTAAAAAACTGTGCCTGAGGGCAAGTTCCTTCACCTGTTTATGTGTAAAATCTTAAACCCATGGAGATTTTCCAAGAGGGATGAGATGTAACATATGTAAAGCACTTAGAAAAATGTCTGGCACTTAATAAGTGCCGAAAGTGTTAGCTACTGCTATTATTATGCTTGTCATCAGGTCAAAGCTTGAGAAAACAAATCCGCAGATAATTCTCAAGTCTCAGCTGGTCAAACCATCATGGATTTTTCTCATCAAACATTGGTCTGATTTTTAACCAAAAGTCTCTGGGTTTGAATTGGGAAAATGTGACAACTTTATTTTCACTAACCCCTAACTACATGTCCTTCAACGGTGAATGTGCCTGACGGATCACTGTGGTATTAGCAGTGTCTGTGACGTTGTCAGCAAGAGGCATCACAGATAAGTCCATATCACGTTACAGCTATTTCTGGACCTCAAAATCCTGTTTCCACTCATCACCATTTCAAAACTTCAGTCATTATTAAACCTACAACCAGCTCTTGTTATTTAGTATGGAAATACAAGCATATCTTGCTGTATCATAACGTTAGTGAATCATGTCACAATAAAGATAATGCTCCTTTTAATTCTTTTTTATGCAAACACTTTTTATGAGAAATAGCTACAAAAGGTTCCTAAACTTCATGAAATTGGCAAAAGGGGTCTTGTGATCCACTGATCTTTATTTACTCGATGCTTTCTCACGTTCAGATGAAGGTATGTGATACAACAAAAAGACTAGAGGGTAGCCACTGAAGGAAGAAGACACAGTTACATCCAGAGTTCTCCAAACTGCTATCTTTTGAAGTTTGAATTAAGAGTATGAATTGAATAACCAAAAAGGGACAGATGATTCAGAGTTGGCAGCAAATGAGCAACTTGGTGTTTGTGATGTTTGGTTTCATGCGTCACCTTTGGTGGACTCTAGTCCAGGTGTTGCAGAAAAGCTATTTTGACATGTGGGTGACATCTCCAATTGGTTGGGTTTAAACACAGTAGCTGCACTTGATAATGGAGTTAGGCCTCCTTCCATCAGTTGAAAGGCCTTAAAGACAGACCAAAAAAAAAAAAAAAAAAAAAAAAAAGAGGTTTCCCAGAGAAGAGGCAATTCTGCCTCAGGAGTGGAACATTCTGTTTCTAGCCCATGGAATTCTGGCTTCCAA
The DNA here is from genome assembly GCA_004027875.1 of Aplodontia rufa. Classification (NCBI taxonomy): domain Eukaryota; kingdom Metazoa; phylum Chordata; class Mammalia; order Rodentia; family Aplodontiidae; genus Aplodontia; species Aplodontia rufa. The sequence goes on along the minus strand of PVKS010005326.1, from coordinate 82,695 downwards.
CCCCATAAACATCAAATTAACTGATTCTGTTTCTCTGGAACCCCCAAGTGATAAAGCATTCACTCCACATACTTGATTTCAAATAGAGTAAAGTTAAAATAAGAAATGTACATTTCTTTTTCCTCTTGTACTTTTATATTCTTCTGACTTTATATCTTAAAATTGTTCCTTCTTGATATTTAGATATCTGTTGGAACAGTTTTGAAAACATGAAAGTGTGTTTTTGCCTTGTGTTAATAATCAGATAATTCATGTGTCATATTTCTTGAAATACTAAATGTTAGTCATTATGTCAAAACTGTGGCAACCTTCCCTTTTTTGAACCTAATGAGTCATATCTAAAAGTTTGTCAGGAATAGAGCTCCCAAGAACATCAAAGCCAAGAGCCACATAGGCCTTCACAGCTAAAAAGCAGTAAAAACTGGAGCATCCCACCCAAAGAAAGTTTAATACATGTCATAGTTTAATCTGTTATACAATTCTTTCAGTTTTCTTCCAAAGAATATTAATACCTCTGAGAAGAAGTTCTTGATTGTATTTAAAGACCAATGAAAAGACAGTGGTATACACAGCAACTTAAAACTGAGAAATAATTGGGGGAGAATGTAAAGTAATTTAAGTAAATGCTTTCCAATGCACGTAGGTATGGATGTTCATCATAAGTCACAGGCAATTAATTTATACTCATAAAATTATTGAAATTATGAGATCATGAATAACAAGTAATCTAACACACTTAATTTGCCAAACAGTAGCCAATACACAGATTCTAGTAAAAAGCTGGCCCTTGTGATGTGGTAGGCCATCACTGAAGGGTAACAACAGAAGTTGCTCACTTTGGATCAGACCACATTTAGAGAAAAGCATGTGAATCACTGATTCCTTCATATACCTCCTACACATTGGAATGTAGCATTTAATCCAGTCACAAAAGCTACAACTGAATACCAACAAAATCAGTTCCTGAGGGTTTTCTCATTAGTAGCCAACTCCCCATCCTTGCTAAATTTTAACCATTCTCCTTTCCCTGGAACGTACTTGTGTTTTTATTTAAATCTCATCTGCTAGGAAGTAAACGAAATGTCTTGACCATTGTTCACAAGAGTCATGTTTTAAAGAGCATCTGTAAGCCTCTGCGTTCTTTCTTTCTTTAAACAATATGCATCCTAAGGAAGAGTCTGGAAGTCATAATTCTCTGGAGCCTGCCTCACAACTACCAGGCTTTGCAGCCATAGGTTTCTGGTTTAGAGTAGAGAAAAAAAAAGAAAAAGAAAGGTCACAATGAGGAACTGTCTTTAAAGAATTGTATTCATTATTACAGTCTGGGTATTACAGAAGCACACAGTTTTTTAATTTTTAATTCGAAGGGAAAGCTTTTTTACTGAAAGCTTTATGATTACTAATAGGAAAAAGTTGAGGGCAATGACGTTTCTTGGAGGCACTATCCTCCCATTATTAGTTGCTGTCAGTGAACTAATAAACACCGAGCACTTATCATAGGTCAGGCATTATGCCATGCACTCAGAGAACACAAATGTGACAGTTGGTCTTATGGAGCTTGCCATTTTGTCGAATAGGTAGCAATTCAGAAGATACATATGATATACTTAGATAAGTACTCTGAATAAATGTGACACAGTGCTGGGGAAATCCAGAGCACAATAATCCAATCTAGATTAAAGGTTTTTCTGAAGAAGTGATATTTGAGCTGAGATCTGAAGGATGCCTAGAAGTTAAGTTGAAGAGAGAGCCAAACTGTAGAAAAACTTCAGAAAGTGGAAAAGTCTCTGTGACTAGAAACTGCCTGTGAAAAGGAAGGCAAAACGTGACCCTAGAAGGACAGCAAGCTGGGGACAGTGTGAGCGAGGTTCTGCCACATGCAGGTATTTGTCTTTATCCTGGGGGGGAAAAGTTACAGAAGAATTTTAAGATCTAAGCCCTAGATCTGTCTTCCCCATTTAAATCCAGCGACCAGCACAGAATGCCTGACCCAGGAGAACTGACATTTGTCAAAGGGAAGAGCAGGGAGAGAGGGAGGGAGGGGGAAGGGAAGTGGAGAAGGAAGGAAACCTCAGAATAGAAGGTAGAGTAGATGGATAATATTTGGAGCCCAGATCTACTGCTTGGCTCCTCAAACTTTTTCCAGAGTTTCCCAGGAAGTCTTGATTTGGTTGTGATCACTATTTTTATAAATGGCAATAACAAACCTTGGACCGTTAAGCACTTTCTTAAGGTAATACAACCAGTTCTCATAGCAGCCCTCTCTTTAGCGTAGCACCGTGTGTGTGTGTGTGTGTGTGTGTGTGTGTGTTTAAATTGGTGTGAAAGAATATATGTATATTCTCTCTCTCCACTGGGAAGATCTTGTGATTAAGATTTAAAATGAGAGTCAAATGATGCAGCCATGCCTCATATATTCTTAAAATTATTGCGAGTGTTATATTTAATTTTAATGAAAAGTTGCTCTGAAACAGTGTATCCAACAGATAGTAGACATTTTATTTAAGCCTGAAATGGCCTGAATAATGAAGTAATTGCTTCTTCGTTTTCCATATGGCTTTCTGGATGATTTTGGCTTTGAATGTTTTGGCAAAATTCCCGAGCTGTTGTCACACATGGGACTTACAAAAAAAAATTGAAGAACTGGCTCTGGTTGCAGATCCTCAAGGTTAAGAGGAAAGGGGTCAATATCATTGACTCCCCCACTCAAAAGAAGATAAAGAGACACTACTTCAAGATGCATAGTGATCTTCTTCCTCCCTTTCCCACGTTTCCCATTTGGATTTCACAGAAGCAGAGCTGCTCGACTTAGAAATACTCCCAGTCAAGTAAAAGTACTCAAGAAGAAATATTAGCATTTGATGTAAAATAAATCCCAATTCTTTTCTGGAGTGAGGTTGAGTGCGAGGTTCCTGGAGGATAAAGCTGATTCGTGCTTCTTGTTTTGCTTTTAACACTCAATTGCCTCAAAGAAGCACTTCATGATCTTTGTTCAGAACTGAAGCTATGCTTCCTCAACTCTGTTTCGCTCAAAATGTTAGACTCTAGGTTGGGGCCACCTTGCCTTTCCCATCTCATGCTTCATCCTAGGTGTTCCCACTTCCCTTGATTCCGTAATAACTTTCTCAGACTTCTCCATTCTCAAGACTCTCTCAGTGCTGCTAAGCTTCTTTTTCTTGATCTGTCACTTCCCAGTCCTCCACAAGGAAATTCTACCCCATTTCAACTCCAAAGCTACAAAAAATGTTTACTTTGACAATCAGCAAATAACTTGCACCAAGTGCACTACCTAAAAAGGGAGAACAGCACTACAAAGTAAGAGGAATCAATGTTTTCAACTCTGATAGCTTTCACTCCTCTCTGGTTCTTCTTGGTCTCTAACCATATAATCTTTGGAAGCTTTTCACACTTCCTTGAACGGCTTCAGATGTGAGAAACATTCTATTGCTTTCTAAATGTAAGAGAAAGCAATTGGGAATTGGTTGGTAGTAGAAAAGGAAAGGGGCTCACAAAGAAAGATGTGGAACCCTTTGGAATACAGATATCTGCTTTCTGGAATTTAAAATTGGTCAGATTCCCCTTACCGTCATAATCCTGACCTCCTCCTATCAAATCTATGCCTCTAACCCAGGAGCATAAGATACAGAGTGGATGAAAAGTAGGAGAGAGATTCTTAATGCACAGTCTCAGTGGCACCTTGAGTTGACTGAAGCTTTATGAAACGCCAACCATTGCCATTATTTTCATCAAAGCAAGTATTTTGAGCTTGGGTCAAACTTCAGTGCACTCAAGCCAGGTAGCTTGGATTGGAATCCTAGTTCTACTAGTTATGAGGTGCATGATAATTTGACAATTTATTAAAATTCAGTTTTCCATATATAGAACAGGGATAATATAGCTGCCTGTTTATTTCACAAGACAATTGTGAAAACTGAAAGAATTAATTAATGTAATGAGCTGAGAACATTTTTGAGACTAAAGAGGTTGGTTTAACTAAAAGAGTAAATACATATTTGAGGAGCTTTCTGAATATATGTATAATTGCAAGAATGCAAATGTAATCCATCTAAAAGGGACTAATGGCCATCTATTTTTGTCATTATCACCATAATTCAATTGTATGACACATGTGAAATTCTCAGTAAAGTGCTTGACACAGAGCAGTACTCCACATTAGTTATCACTACCACTGTTACCATCATTATGACTTCATTACCACTTTCTTTTCCCACAGCACACTTGTCAATGGTGTCTCCAATGGCAGTCCATATTATAGAAACTGTCAAAAGACGGATCCAACAGGCACTCACAACTTTTGGTTAACATTTTTTTTTTTTGCTGCCTCACTCGTGATCCAGTTTGTGAGCTCTTCTCCCTGTAAAAGGGCTTACAGAATCCAGAAAACATTAGAACTGTGGCAAAACTAGCATTGCTGATCACTGGAAAAACCTTTAATCCCAACAGTGTAGTTACAGTGTAGTTACAAAACTGCAGGTCAAAACTGCAACTTATATGGTTACCTTGTCCCTACTGGTGTTCACAATTCCCATTTGATAGTGTTTGTCAAGGAGTCTTTCTTATTAAATGCAATCAGCCATGTCTTGGAGAAGGAACAGAGAGGTGAAGTTTCCAAAATGTCAACAGAACTATTTGGAAACAGAATTTTAAAAAAAGGAATTCAATAACTGCTGTTGTTATGCTTTAAACTTTTAAACTATACCAAATTAGATCTTGTTTTGTTTTGCTTTACTGAAATAAGCATTTCTTTCGGTGGCCGTCTTAGAATCCATCCTAGCATTGACTTTTGTCACAGTGTGCAAATATTTCCATGCTTTATGTTCTCTTTGGGTAAACATATAGAGAATGTGATTTTCCTTATGTACCCTGTCATTTGCATGGCTTTGAGAATCTGATTAGTGTGAGATATACAGGATCCACTAGTCAGGATAAACTCAAGACACTAACTTTCTAAATGATTCTGAGCTATTCCCTCTAGAAATGTAAATTCTTTGTATTGTGAATTTCTCTTTCCTAAAGAAAAACCATTTTATATTCTTCCTCGTACTTTCTGTACTATTAAAGAAGCAGTAGCCACCTAATTCCATTTAATATATCTCAAAACTAGTTATCAAGCGGCTTATATCTGCACTCTGCTTAGTGCTGGAAGAGGTAAGGGCAATAAGATTAATGTCACATTGATGGAACAGAATAGAGAAATTTCTGCTCCCAAGACCATCAAACCAAAGACAAGCACACAACTACCTATAATGTAGAGCAGACCACATAAATGTTAAGTGATGCTTTAAAGTCTTCTAAAAAATACCTTAACTAAACAAAATCAACCTACATCCAGAGTACAAATGATGCTGTTATTACTTATGTCTACTGTCTTCTGTATTACAGTGTTCTTTGATCCATTCTTTGCATTCTTCTTGTCTGAAAGCAATATTCTTGATACGTTTAATGAGACCCCTCCTTTGTTCCTAGATGCCTTGGCTGCTGATCAACAAAAGTCCTCGACAGACTTAATCCCCTGCACTTGGCACTACATCAGTCTGGAAGTAGTTTACATGCGGAGTCCTTTGGAGTAAATACTCATTAGAGGTTCTGTTGGCTCATTTGGTCACCCACATTTTGCAGTGGGTGGCCCAGTTGGCATCCTCATTATTTTATTTTCCACCACTGAAAATAATCCAGATGTAGTAACCTGACACTGCTTTCCTTGCTCCTCAGTCCATTGTAATGGACCATCAATTCATTTGTGATACTAGCTAATAAATCTAGATAAGTAAAAACCTCAGGCTGGTAATGCTATAACAAAAATTTTAATGTACCTTTTTCAGAGCAACTTCTTGAAATGCAATCTGATCACTCCAAGCATAATACCTCATGCCTGAAACTTAGAATTGTGTTCTTTCTCCCTCCTCCCCTTCCTCCCACCCACAACTTCATCCAAATGAAAAAACTAATTCACAGAAGTAAATTACCAAATTACAAAGCAAAACTCTTACTTCTTCATTTATTACTGAGGTAGGTCTTTACTGCTAAGCTTCCTGATTAGTTCTTGAATCAAAGAAGCAAGAAGTTTCTGTAATGCCATTGTCTTTCTAGGTTTAGCAAGGAAAGTCACTAATTTTCCTGAGTATTAAGTACAAAGTAAAGTATTATTAAAATTCAGAGGCTAAAACATGTCTTATTGTTATAGAACTTGTATCCTTGTTATAAAGTTAGTATAAGTAAGTTGATAACTTTCCATTATGATTATTACAATGTGTATTTACAAAATGCTTGTAATAATATTTTTCAAATACAGTACTTATTAATATAAGGATTAAAATCACAACGTGCATAAAGTTCTTAAAACAAAGCTGGGTTTTTCCTATAATTATGGATATATGAGAAGCTATTGTATTCTAACCATATGAATTATCATCAACCTTCCATAAGAAAATATCCAAAGTTTTTGTTTATTTTTTTGTAAGAAGTCCTAAAACTCTGAAATGTTTTCCTAGTTTCTGTATTGATGACAGGGAATTGACAAGAGATGTCACTTTGTAGGGTGAGGAAATGTGGCCACCTAATAGAAGCTGGGGATTCTATCAGTATATTTGCATCATTAACTCATTTAATACTCAAAACAACACATATTACTTTGTCTATCGCATGAAAAGAACTACAATGTACACTAACAAAGGTTAAATAAGAAACCAGGATTTGAAGGCAAACTCATTTGAAAACTCACATTCTTTCCATTCATTCCCTGAATTTTAACCAGACTACTTAATATCATTTTTTTTCAGACAGGAAGAGTGTAGGAAGCACCCTGTCATCTTGTACAAAGTCATACTGTATCTTGGATTTTAACTGCTGCAAAGATTTAATAACTGTGGGGAAAAAACAGCAAGGTATCCTCCTGTGTACCATAAATAGGCCACTCCATGGTAAATTACATGCTCATGGTTTATCCTAGAAGGAGCCCCACATCACTGTTGGACAGCATTGCTGACCATGGCCAAAACCTTGGGGGCTTGCACGTGTTCCAGATTGCTCTGCTAAGCGTGCAACACACATGCAGAGGCCGTGCTGTCCCCAGCCTTACTACCGACTTACTCAAACCCTCTGCACTCATGCACAGATGCAGTTTCTGTCTTTGCTCATATATCACAGTATCCAGGTGTTTGTTTGTTTGTCCAACCTTAACATTTAACCACAAGACTTTTATAAACAGTCAAATGGACCCACAAGGGAACAATTCATAATACTAGTCACTTTAAATAATTCACTACCATACGTCTTAAATTACTCATCCACAGCCTCGCATAAAATTGCATCTTGGTGCATGTGCTATGGTTAGAGCTACACCCATCTATATTTCAGAGAGCTTCTCCCGTAGAGGATGGCGTGAAGGCTTGGAAGGAAAGTTTTAATTTCAAAAAGATAATTATTGTATACACATGTTCATCCTGTCCCACTGTGTTTTGTTTTGCTACCAACATTATTTGAAACAGCACATTCTGAGACACTATTATGATTTTCAACTTAGAAAATGTAGTTTTTGTATTGATACTACATATATGCATTTACTTATGTTTATCTATTTCTATATATATGTTTGTGTACATATTACACAGATATGTGCATGCCTGTCCATGTCATCAAACATTAAGCACTTAAGCTCATCTTTTAAGTGTAAACTTAATATATAAGCATATTATATATTAACTTTTATATATTCTAGGTTTGCTTAAATACAGAAGAAAGCCAGCGGAAGACATGTATTTACTTTTATTCAGCATTACATGAAATATTTCATTTCATACCAGAAATATAACAATAATTCTATAAGGATTGTTTGTGATACAAGTGATATAACTTCTTCTTTTTGGTGGGGTGGGGTACTGGGAATTGAACCCAGGGTAGCTTTACCACTGAACTATATCCTCAGACCTTTTTATTTCTATTTTGACACAAGATCTTGCTAAGTTGTTCAGGGCCTCGCTAAGTTGCTAAGGCTGACCTTGCACTTATGATCCTCTGGCCTCAGCCTCTTGAGCCACTGGGATTACAGGTGTGCACCACCACACTGAGCACAAGTAATATAACTTTTTAACTCTGGGTTTACTGTAATTAAATAACACATGATTTTTAAGCTAGGTTCATAGAACATCATTCATTTATTCACTAATAAATTTATTAAGCAGATTCTACATATAAAGGAAAATAAATATACTATAATACTGTTGCTATTTTCAACAATGCTATCAATAATAACTGAGTGCTATGTGACAGGTACAGAAGTGCTTGGGAATGC
>PVKS010005326.1:0-74284 GCA_004027875.1 Aplodontia rufa | reverse complement strand
AAGAATTTAATATAGATAACGACTCAACTCTTGGGGCTGGAGTGGCAGCTCTGTGGTTATTATAGTGCTTGCCTGGCACTGTTGCTATTTTCAACAATGCTATCAATAATAACTGAGTGCTATGTGACAGGTACAGAAGTGCTTGGAGAATGCAAAGATTTATAAATAGGGGATAGTTCTAGTCAGCCAAAGTTTGAAACCCAGTACCAATTATGCAACAAAGGCCAAATGAAAAACTAAATAAAAATTGATTCTCTCTCTCTCACACTCTCTCTCTCTCACTCTTAAAAAAAATGAGACTCAACTTTTGAATATGCTGCCAACTTGAAAAGTTAACTGGATGAAAAGAATTCACTCATAATTTTATCCATGTAGCACTTATACATGATTCCTGACTTACGAAGATTTGACTTACCATTTTTGATACAAAAGAACATTTAGGGGATTAATATCCAAAATTTACAAAGAACTCAAAAAATTTAATATCAAAAGCACTAACAATCCAATCAATAAATAGGCCGGAGAGCTAAAGAGAAACGTCTCAACAGAGGAAATTGAGCAAGCCAATGAATACATGAGGAAGTGTTCTAAATCACTAGCAATCAGGGAAATGCAAGTCAAAACTACCTTAAGATTTCACCTCACTCCAGTCAGAGTGGCAAAGTTGAAGAATATAAACAATAACAGATGCTGGAGGGATTGTGGGGAGATAGGAACACTAGCACACTGTTGGTGGAACAGCAGACTGGCACAGCCACTCTGAAAAGCAATATGGAGACTCCTCAAAAACTTAGAGATGGACCCACCCTACAACCCAGCTATCCCTCTTCTGGGTATTTTCCCAGAAGAACTAGAATTGGCACATTACAGTGACACAACAAAATCAATGTTCATAGCAGCTCAATTTACAATAGCTAAATTATGGAATCAACCTAGATAACTTAGATGCCCATCACTGGATGAATGGATCCAAAAGCTATAATATATATATATATATATATATATATATATATATATATATAAAATCTGTGATTGAATATATATATTCAATATTGAAATATTGGAATATAGATTTTCAATATATTGAAAATCTACTCAACTATTAGAAACAACATTATGGCCTTTGAAAGTAAATGGATGTCAATGGAAGAAATAATGCTGATCAAAATTAGCCAAAGCCAGAGACTCAAGATTCAAGTATTTTCCCTCATTTGAGGAAGCTACAGCAAAACCCAGACTTGGATGAAAAGTCAAGCTCATGTACTTAACTCACCAAAGTTGAAAAAACACATAATCTAGGGGAACCATAGATACAAGAGGGTGGAGGAGAGGTGGGAGGGAGGAGAAAAGGAGGGCTGATAGGGAGGGATCTAGAGGGGGAATTAACAATGTAGCTTACTCTTTACTCTCCCAAGAAGCCAAATAATACTTGTACAATAATGTCATTCTGGACATTTATATCTGTTCTCTGGGGGAAATATAGAAGAGTCAAGAGACTGGGGTGTGGATGATGTGGGGGTGATTCTGGATTAGGATCAGGGTCATGACATATTTTTACTACATAGGCATTTACAACTGTACAACAACACAACTCCTCAATATTTTTTTGAAAAAAGGTGTATGTTTGGGACTGGAAAGATGGCTCCGTGGTACAGCACTTGCCTGACAAGTTCAAGGGCCCGAGTTTGAACCCCAATACCACGTACAAAACTAAGTGTCAGTAAAACAAAAACCAGATGAAAAAATAAATAAAAATTGATTCCTTCTTATCAAAAAAGTGCATTTAGTATGCATATACATTCTTTAGAATAAATAATTTTAATTTCGGTCTTTCCTGGGGTAGCAATACTTGATTAGATACTCTCCCCCAAAGCTAGGGAGCAACATCAAACTATAGCAACCGACACTCAGTATAGCATGTGGCTAAGTTGTAATGATCAGTAGGTTAGATTTATTAAATGCATATTCAACTTCAATACTTTCAATTTGCAATGGATTTTTAGGTGTGTAACCCCATCATAAGTATAGGAGCATCTGTAACACAGTTTTTCAAAAATAATCTAAAGTGTTTCCTCTGCTATTTAATTATCAGTCTAAATGAAAAGAATGGATGAAATAAAAGTAAAGCAAAATCATACCCTATTGATATCTGAAGGATTGCTCTAAATTAAAAGGAAAAAGAAAGAATTACCAACAAAATAATTCTGATTTCATATTGATACATTAGGCAAATAAACATTTCTAGTCTGTAACTGAGAAGATATTTTTCTTATAAAATATCATATTTCACCTATTTTTCAGTCTAAGAACTTCTAAAAAGCAACTGCACAAATGAAAACATGCCCCCAATCTATGTAAAACCTGTGTCCTTGTTTGAATTCCTTTGGAAGCTATTGAGAATATGGGGTCTAAGTACAAATAGGCACCTCTCCACTACCATCCAAAACACCTTGCCCTGTACTTGTTCCCTGTGTAATTTTGAATCTCTCCCATTTTAGCCATCAAGCCCCACTTTCTCCCATTTCCTGAAACAGGGAACCTCCTGCTGTCTCCATGCTAAGCCCTTGTGAGAGCAGTCATCTCACCACTGTTGTCCTTTGCTTCCTGTTTGGTCTTTGACTATGCGAAATCCTTCCTACACTTTAAGGTTCACCGCAACACCCATCTTTCTGATGCTGCTCAAGGATGCTTTCCACCATCACTGCAGATTAGAGGGATTTTTCTCATTGTTGAACTATTTTTGTTTTATTTATTATTTGTCCAACTTATATGATGCTGATTTAATATATTTGTGTTTCTGAATAATTTCATCTCTCAAACAAAATTATAAATTCCTAGAGATCAAAAATTATGAAATTATAAATTTCTAGAGATCAGAAATTATGAAATTCCTAGAAATCAGAAATTAAAGCAGTACATTAGACGATGCCTTAAATGTTGGTGTACTGAATAAATATAGAGTGAATGAATAAAATGTTGTCATCAAATTCACATTTTGTAACTCTAACATGATAGACACAACTAAGATCTCACAGTTTGGTTATTCCAATATATGATAACGATAAATACTTATGAAATGGCATCTGTTCTAATTTGTGACTATTTCATTTATTTACTCATGTGTTTTCTTCCTCTTTCACTACACTAGACTCTGCACAAAAGCAGAGACATGTCTGCTTTGCTCAACAATTTTAAGGCAGTTCTTAAATATTTGTAAAAGGAAGGAGGGAAGAAAGGAATAAAAGAGAAAGAAGATGGGAAAGAGGGAATAAATAAGGAACAGAGAATTTGCTTGCATAAGTTTCTGCTCTCATCACCATGTTTACTAACTAGAAAGTAACTTGTGCCTCATTGTTCAGTTTTAGGTGCTCCTTGGAAACCAAAACAGAAATAAACTAAGATGAAGTGGGACTGATGACGTTGGGTGCACTGTACAACAAAGAAAAGAGAAAATATTTGACCTAATTCAATTTCTCATTTTCATTAATTAATGTGACGATTGTGAAAATGTACAACTTGACTAGGGAAAGGCTAATTTAAGTGTTTTGAACTATGAAGAAAACGTAAATCCATGACTTCCAGATTAAGCATCAAACCTCATAGTACAAAGGGGCTGAAACCTAACTTCACAGAAAGAAAAGAGCAGACAGTGAAGATGTTGCAAATTATGTAAGGTAGTGACCAAAAATAGGGAGGCAGTGCTCTTAAGGAGAGAGGAAAGAAGGAAAGGACATCATTATAAGGGAATTTAAAAAGATTCAAAGGAGGAAGACTAATCTTCAACAAATGGTGCAAAAGCAATTGGATGCACAAGGGTGAAACAGAAAACAACCACCTGGCTCTCAGTCTTGCACCTTATGCAAAAATATTAACTCAAAACTAATAAAGGGATCACAAACTGAAATGTAAATATAAAATCTTTAGTAAAATGGGAAATTTGGGAGCACCAAGGCTAGGCTTAGAGTTTTTAGACTTGACACCAAAAGTTTAATCCAAAACAGAAACCCAAAGTACAATCCAAAACCAGAAATAAATAACAAATCGGACTTCATCAAAAGTAAGAAAGTTTCCTCTGTGAAAGACCCTGCTCAAAAGATTAAAAGAGGAGACACTGGGAGAAAATGTTTGCAAATCCATCTCCCTGATAAAGGTCTAGTACCTAGCCTACGTATAGGATTCTCGGAACTCAACAGTAAAGAGGCATCCCATTCAGTAGAAATGAGCAAGAAATGTGAATAGGCATCACACCTGAAGAATGTTCAACATCACCAGTTATTAAGGAATGCAAGTTGAAACCACAATGAGATATTGGTACGCACCTGTCATACTGGCTAAAACGTAAAACAAATATGACAGTACCAAATGCCAGGGAGGTTCGAAATGGGATCACTCACGTGCTACTGGTGCAAATGTGAAATGGCACCACCACTCTGGCAAAGAGTTCAGCAGTTTCTTTCAAAGCTAAAAATGCAACTATCCGATCACCCAGCATATACATTCCTGAGCTTTTATCCCTAAAGAATGAAGATTTGTATTCACATAAAAACCTGAGCACAAGTGTTTGTAGCAACTTTATTCTTTTTTGTTATTACTGAAGTAGAATAAGTATGACATAAATTTATCATTTTAACCACTTTGAAGTGCATATTTCAGTGCCACTGAGCAAATTCACAATGCTCTGCAATCATTGCCATTTTCCACTTCTAAAATGAAATCACCATCCCAAACAGAAACTCTATACTCAGATAATAACTCCCATTTCCCTCACCCCAGCACCTGGTAACTTCTGTTCTTTCTGTCTCTATGAATTTGCCAATTCTAGGTGCATCATAAGAATGCAACTATACAGTATGTGTCCTTCAATGTCTGGCTAATTCCACTTACCATTTTTTCATGATCATCCAGGCTGAGGCATGTATCAGAATTTTGTTCTTCTTAAAGGCTGAATAATATTCCAATATATAGGTATATGTACAAATACACTCACACACACACACACACACACACACTACGTTTTGTTTATCCATTCACCTGTGGAGGTACAATTGGATTGTTTTCACCTATTGGCTAGTATAAATAAAGATGCTATGAATAATGATGTCCAAATATCTGTATTTGCTTTATTTAATAGCCAAAAACTGAAAAAAAAATTCCTAGAAGTCCTTTCACAGATTAATGATTAAATCTAGCCAGCACCTTGGAATATTATTTTGAAATAAAAGGGAGTAAATAATCAATACACATCAGCACAGCCTGTAATTTCCAGAAAATTGTTGAATAAGAGAAATCAATCCCAAAAGACTATACTGTAAATTCCATTTAAATAACATCCCTGAAATGACAGAATTAGGACAGGAGAGAAGTGCATGTGACTGGCAAAGGCAACTTGAAAGATCCTATTGGTGATGGGAATGTTCTGTCTCATGACTACACTAGTGTTGGTATCAGAGTTGTAAGACTGTTCTATAGTTTCACAGCATGTGTTAACTTGGGGAAACTGGGAAAAGAGTGTAACAACCCTCTCTATATTATTTATTAAAGCTACATGTGAATTTACAATTATCTGAAAACAAACCATTAAGCAAGAAGAGAAAGAAGAGCAATGAGGGAGGGAGGATGAATCTCCCCAGGAAACTAGACCCAAATCAGGCACGCCTCCTCTGCATGGCCCCCTCACAGTGGCCTAGGCACACTGTCTGTGTGAATAATACTAGATTATTTCTGGAATGGAGAGTGTGGTAACTTTTTTTTTTTCTTTTTTAAGAGAGAGGGACAGTGAGAGAGCAAGAGAAAGAGAATCAATTTTATTTAGTTTTCCTTGTTGCTTTTGCTGCTCCACCCCTTTGTTGTGTACGTGGTGCTGGGGTTTGAACCTGTGTCCTTCCTCATGCCAGGCAAGCGGTAACCGCCGAACCACTGCTCCAGCCCCTAACTTGGGGTTTTTGAATACCTAGAGTGTACTGCACAGAGTACAATTATAGACTGACACAATTTTCAATTTCCTTTGACTCATATTTATTTACAGAATTCTCTGAAAAGTTTTGCCAGCCGCTATATTTTCACGCCAAATGGCTGCCAGCAGGGCTCTCGGAGATTCTCTGAGTTGTGACGTGTCCTGGAAGCAGAGGGTCTACTCTGCTTCTTCTTCATATTGTATAAATATTTTGCCTTTTACTAAAGATTTCCGAAGAGGGAAATAACTTTTAATCTTACTTTAATTGTTTAAGGCCTTGCTTTGACAGGGCTATTTGATTTTAATGAAAGACATTATTGTGAAGTGAAAGCAGAAGTTAAAAAAAATACAGAGTTGGTTCTTTTTAAGTTCCTGGTGTTGTCATGCAATTCTCTCTTAATATTCTTTTAAAAAGTCACACAAGTTTTAAATCCGGATAAGGTGCAATGTCATACAACCCAAGGCATTTGTAGAGATGTATTGGGAAGGGGGGGCAGGGATAAGGGTGGGTAATGGGGGGAGCTCTTGGAGGTAAATCTAATTTTCAGAATTTATATATATGTTATTATTTCGTTAGAAGCTTGTTTGATTGTTCAACAAGTAAATTTCTGAATAAAAAAAAGTCAGACAAATTTCAATGCAGATAGGCAAGTTTAGGGTAGAATAGCAGTTTGCCCCAGAAAATTTATCTCTGTAAAGTGATAGTTCTGGGAGTTGTTCTAGAGTTTCTGTTTACATGTGACTGGAGTGACATTCACATACACACACATCATCAACATCATCCATGAACCCATGTCAGATGAGTCTACAGATATCCTAACTTAAAGCAGCTGTTACATTTGACATATGGAGAGCCCAGTCTTCTAAACTCACCATTAAAAATCAGAATCCTCAATTTAAAGGTTATTATTCTCTCTGTAGGGGAATTTATATGGCATAGCTGTTAGCTCTCCCCCATTGTTCCCAGACAGTCAAACATAAAATGTCAACAAGAGCATATTTCATTCATACTCCAAAATTAAATTCTTTATCCCACAATTAGACATAATCATAACCACATACGACTATGATTTACCATAACTAAAATAGATGGTGTGAGATTTATTGTTGGCTGGTGTTTGAAATAGCGAAGGCAGATTTTTGAATTAAATAATTGCATGCTAACTATTTGGGACATACTTCCTACTCATTTTGTTTCCCGCATATCTCCACCTACTTAGAGAGTTGCTAAACCACCCTTGAAGTAAACTTTTAAGTGATATCCAAGGAAATACTTAAATAAATACATATTTTTCATATATATATTCACATACACATCTGTATAAAATAAGCTCTGCAAGAGTAGGATTACTTAGTACCAAAAAAACAAGCTAGGTTATGAGCTCTTTCTAATGATAACTTATAAAATTAGCTTAATTGTGCATATGCCAATTATCTCATTTGATCAGCATAATGACTCTTTCAGCCAGTAGTCTGTAAAATACTTGTTTCTTTTACTTGTCTTAAATCCACGTCCCATTCCCCCATTACACCACCCAATGCTTCATTTGAAAACTTGGTCTCCAGACATGACTGCACTTTGATGGGGCTGTCAACTGAAGCACCCTGACAGTTCCAGCCCTTCCCTAAAAAAGGGGAAGAGTCATTCAGAACCCCAAGTAGCCCCCCAAGCTCTTTCTTGGGAATTTGAATCTAGAATAGAGATAGGATGCAATCTGAAGAACTCTGTATTTGTGGTGCTCTAATAATGCATTATTGTTCCCTGAAATCCCAGAGCCCTCTGGACTCTCACCCTTCCATGGCCTAGTTCAGTTCTTTATTTGATACCTTTAGCTAACGCATATCCTTACAGTCAATTCTCTAAAACTTGTAGTTGCTTATGAGTTGATTTCTATTGCTTGGATCTGAAAATCCCCAAGGGCTACGGTTTTAGACTTTTTTTTTTTTTTAAGAGAGAAGGATAGTGAGAGAGAGAGAGAAATCAATTTTTATTGAGTTTTTCACATGGCTTTTGTGGCTGACACTTAGTTGCGTAGGTGGGTGCTGGGATTGAACCCGTGTACTTGCGCATGCTGGGCAAACGCCATAACCACTGAGCCACTGTTCCAGCCCTGGTTTTAGACTTTTAAAGATGCGGAGATTGAAGTATGGAGAGGTAAAGAAACTAGTCCACAATCACACAGCACTTACTTAACACAAGTGAACACAGGCCTGATCCCAAGCTTTCCTTTCGAACTCTTCTTTGCCTCTGTTTTCAGTTTCTGAAGAGTTCCAGTGACAACACAGGCGGTTGCACAGTAATACTAGATTAGGTGGGAAATACAAAATGGATACGGTAGGAAGCAGCCCCTCCTTTGTTGCACTGAATTAATCAGTATTTATTATGCACCCAAAGGATTCATTGCCTTGAAAAATTACAAACTATGACCAACTTTGCAGCGATCCTGGAAGTTCCTATAACTCTCCATAGCTGTGCACCACTCCAGAATTAACAATGGGTTCAAGTATAGAACCTACTTGCATTTTAAAAAATATTTTTATTTGAAACTTATTTAGCAAAAGAGGATACATGAAATCCAGTGCAAAGAGTGCTAACGTGTAAATATGAAGAACTACACTGGTCAGTCAGAGTCAAAGGCAGGAGGATCAAATTATGACCAAATTGAAAATAAGAATGGGAGTGTGGGCAGCACTGCAGAGTCTTCAACTCCAAGGTCAAGGTCCTTATCCGATTTGTGACTTGGATACAGTTTATATCTTTGACTTTCTGTTTTCCTATCCTTTTCCAGTATCCTAAAAAGGAAGCAAGACCATCTGTGGTCCACATAGCACTGAGATTAAGGAACAAGGTGAGGGTGGGACAAAACCATAGGCGGGATTGGGGCGAGCTCAGCAGACTGCAAGATGCCCAGACTGGTGCAACTGATTCCACCACCCTGGTTCTCTCTACCTGTTTGTGACCTAAAAAGCCACTTCTAGAAGCCACATTCCATGCAACTGTTGCTAGTGCTGGTCTTTCTTAGGTCTGCTTCAAAGTGGTTACCCCTCAAGTCAAGAAAGAAGCGGAATTTGGTCTGAGGCATTGTCGTGGGAGCCAGAAGGCACACTGAAGAAGACCCACTTCCATGACAGGAAAGAGTTTTAAAATCAATATCTGGTAAAATTAATAAATTTCCCCCATGACTTTTGTTTAAGCTGCCTTGCAGTAAGGCATATTTATTGCATAGTTGATAGAAGGATCCTGGACAGCAAAGTTGAGCAAACCGGGTCTTGATTTTAGCCTCTTCGTTTACCAGCTGTGTGATGTGAGGAAGTAATTTCTCTGTGCCTCAATTCTCTGGTCTGTAAAATGAGGAATTTCAAAATGTTCCTGTCTCTCAGGATTATTAGGAGAATTGAATTGGATATTCAAAAATTATCTGGCATTACTTAACAATATTAGTATTTCCTTCCATTCAGGAAAACTTTTTGAGGATATTCCATTAAAATGTACTATAAAAATCCTGTCAATTGTTTAGGAAACATCATTAAAAAATAAGTGTTGCCTACCTATTAGTGTCCACTGAATGCATCCCACAAAGTAAGCCTGTTTCTTTTGTCTTTAAAAATAGAGTGTAAAAAGAATAAAAATAGAGTGCTAATTTAGCTCACAAGCAATAAAATGAATTAATCATAGTAGATTGTTTTGCTTTGGGTTTTCATTCTATCACTTGGAGTTCCAGAGGAAAATTAATAGAATATTTCTGTTGTGTGTTTGAGAATAGTGTAATAAAGTGCTATTTACATGAGTTTGGGCAAAGTTTAGGGTAGGAATATCCAACAGTGAGAGCCATATAGTAATTTAAAACTGTCCAGATTAAAGAAATGAGTTGATATTAATAAAATTTATACAGTTTAATCTAACGTTTCTAAAGTATTATTTTAATAGAAAATAAACATTAAAAAGACATTAATGAGATATTTTTCATTGCTTACATAGTAAGATTTTAAAATCTGGCATATATTTCACATTTACAATCCATCTCTGTTCAAATAATATATCTTGAAATAAATTGTAGTCTTATCAAAATGGAAAAGTTGTGTTTAATGGAAAATATGTTAAAATATTTTTACTTCTAAGTTTAAACTTTGGTTCACCTTAACTAAATAAGTACAGAATTCTGTTCCTTGGTCAGACCTTTATGATAGTCACACCACCAAGCAGTCAACAGTCACGTGTAACCAGTGGCCACCATATAAGATGATGGAGACTTAGAGATGGTACAGTAGTCTGAGATGCAGGGCAGGGAACCATTGTATCCTTAAATTTGGGAGGAGTAAGAAGAAAGAATGGTTACAGAAACCTGGAAAAAGTTACTTATACGAAAAGAGCCCCATCCATACCCCTTTGGTAGAGATACTCAGCCAATCTAGACAACCAAGTAAAGATTGGAACCAAAGAAAGAACACCTAGAACCATACCACCCCCAGTGGCATGCTGGCAATGTGACCTTCCAAAAACAAATACCCCAATTTGTAGTTCTTGCTCATTACCATGGTATAAATTCTCCCACCATGTGTTAAACACTTGTCACTGAAAGCAAGTCTCAGGAAAGATACACAGAATTGGCTCCCTTCAAAACATACGGATTGCCTCCGAACCACTCAATCTTCAGTTAGAACCTTCTGTTGGACAAGGTCAAGTAGCAACCAGAGGCAAGAAAGCCTTGATGTACTTCCTACAGGTGAGCCTCCTAGGACACTGAACAAGATGGAGAAGGGTCAAAAAGGACAAATGGAAAATAAACTCAGTGTTCAAGTAAGAACAGTCAGCTTTTCTCTTTGCCTTTTGGACACATAGCAAGCACTAGACATAAGGAAGTTTAAATTGACAGCATTGACTTTGAAGGCAGGATGCTCAATAGAGCAGCCATCAGATTATTTCTCAGATGAAATTCTTTTTTACGTGAGTATAGAATTTGTTCAAAAATGTCCCTTCCAATACAGATTTTTGAAAAGAGTTTTAGCAATTATTAAAACATTATATTTTTATATGAAGCAATGAGATTATATTTATAATTGAAATGTTTAATATATTTATAAAACTGATGTCCTACACAGATAAAATTTTGTTTCAGTTAATTATTTTATCTTCCCTTTTTAGGAGCCTGAATTCTTCAATAGCTCTCTTCCCCGTACACCCAGAAATTGCTTGAAGTTCCCTAGAGTTCCATTCCACTGTAGTACATACGCGGGTCTTCACTGGGCTGCATCCCATATGGCCCGCTCTGCGTTATCTCTTTCCACATCACCCCACATAGCATTGCTAAGCAATTCTTCCTAAAACACCATTTTTTATGTCATCCCCTTTCTTGAGAACCTTTGGGGACTCCCTATTGACTACCAGAGCTAGTTGGCATTCTTGGTCTTGCCCTCAAAGTACTCCATATCTTGAATTTAACTTATATTTTTGAAGTTTCACATGAGCACTGCCGTGAAGAGAGATCCAGTAATGGCTAGTTGCAAAACACGGCCAAATATGCCACCGGGTTTTGTTTCAGGCTTATTCCTTTTTGCCAACCACCACCAACAACAACAACACACACACCCACACCCCAGAATATCAATTTTATGTATCTGTATTTTTCCAAATCCCACCCATTAATGAGGCTAAAGTTCAAATTTTGAAGCTTTCTTAAGCATTCAGACTGTAGCATCTGCTCCATACCCTAAAACCCAGTAGCAACTGATTTTTTTTTTACATATTTTGCCACTCAGAGCTTCACTCCAGTTGTTTCCATGGCCTCCTGCACATCACCCCATCCCAACATGAAGGTTTCAAAATGACTCCATGCATCTAGCAGGTGGTAAGATTTTTAATGAAAGTCACTCCCAAAACCGTTTCTTGAAGTTTTGAGAGAAGCAGTAGGCTAAGAAAGACCAAAAATGTTTTATGATTAAATATATCAAGATTATCTCTAAACAGATTTATCATGTCATTAGCAGTTACATATACGTGCTACCCTACCCTAAATCCTAGAATCATCATATTACAACAGGTCTTAGTGAACATAGGGCATGTAAATTCAAATAAATTTGGGATTTGCAGGCTAAAACAAAGATAAATTTCTTTACTGCAGAGATTCTCAGTCTTTACTAAGCTAATGAGATATGTGAATCATTAAAAAGATAATAAGGTAGGTAGACCTGTGTGTGTGTATCTGAATAGAGAAATTTCTCTCCACTATACTCTGCCCCCAGAACATAAGGCTGACCCCACACCCCACAGGGTTATAAGAGGAATGAGTTATTGCACTGAAAGCACTCAGAACAGTGCCTGGAAGAAGAAAATAGCTCTTGTGACTTTTTTGTTATGGTGCTGTCACACAGATGTGGTACTGGTGCCTACTGTGTGTTCCTGTGCCGTCCAGGGAAGAAGCAGAGTTGCATGTGGATTGAATGCAGATCTTTCACGGCAGATGTGAGGATGTCGTGTGGACACTGCACAGCATCAGAACAGACCTCTCTGTGAGGTCATTTGAGTCCAAAACTAGTGCAAGTGCAGAGAAGTTTATTCATTTTCACTCTTCCCAAAGCTTTGCTAGCCAGGTTTTAGCTGGGATTCAATTAAGTACCACAGGGTAATGGTTCAGAGCACAACCTGAGTCTTGCTCAAATCTTCATTTTCTATTAGTGACCATATACATTGGGCAAATTGTTTAAAGCATCTAAGTCTGCAAATTTATAAAATTCAAATGTTTCTATTTACCTCTCTGGTTTGTTATCAGGAATGCAAGAGATAATGTGTATAGATTTCTTAGCTTTATGTCTGGTACATGGCAAAATGTTCAGTAAATGGAGGCTCCTATCATAGTAATAAACTTATTGTTCTAGTTTAAACTATGAAGTATCAGAAAGTTTACTCATGTAGCCTTTGCTACAGTATTCATGAGGACTTCACAACTAATAGATATCTAGTAGATGTTGTCCACTTGGATTGCAAGATTAGGACTAATGGGGTAACTACATACCACTCGGAACTTAAGGAAGAAGCAATACAAGCTATCAGTGGCCACAACTCAGAGCAGCCAAAAAAGAAAACTGAATTTCCCAGGATCCAAAAGTTATCTCTCAATTAACTCTGGGACTCCTTTATTGTTTAAAACCTTTAAATAGTTTCTAATATAATGCATAAGTATTTGGTTCCTAGTTAAATGTCTTCCCAAGCTCATTGCTTTGATTATGAACATTGTGAATAATACTGAAGTTATTCACAATCCACTGGTCGGAAGCTGTGGGAAAAGTAATTTTAATTTTAGATGTTTCACGCAACACTGCTAATATTATCTACCCTGTTTGGGCAGGGAGAAAACTGGCAGGAGCCTTGAGAAGGGGAATTTATATGAGTTAATGGAAATGTTGTGGCTGACCAACAAAGGAACTTCCCCAGCCAAAATCAAAACAAAGATATTAAGTTGGAGGGAGGAGAAAGCCTGCAGCATAATAATATCATGCATTGTAACCTTATCTAGTGGTTGAAGCCATTGGGTTTGAAGAACTTCAAGAGTGTTTTGTGGTTTATGTCAACTGCCAGCAGACACTGTTTAGCAGCCTCTCCACTGTTAAATTCACATACCATCCTCTCCTCTCACCAAGTAGGGCCATTTCGCTCTGTCTCTGGCTTGTTACCAATGTGGCTGAGACCTCCTGAAGACAAAAGCTAAGCTTTCAGCTCCCACCCCGCGCTAATGCCCATGCACTGTGGCTACTTGTGAAGACCAAAGTGGCCACAATACATCCAAATAATTGCTCATATCCACTCGACATAATTTTTCAGAATATATATAATACCTAAGATTTAGATGTAATCATCCCTCTTTCCACCAGAAAGAAGTCTTTCAAAGCAATTCATTTCTCTCTCTCTCTCGCTCTCACACACACACATACACATAAAAATGATCCTCAGAACAAGTTCATAATTTAAGTTTATGATATTGTGAGTTAAGGAATTTAAAGAAGGAGTTTTACTGAGTGAACTCTCTATTGAAGAAAAAAATACTTTGAAGAGTAGAGTCAATTTCTTTTTTCTGTTTTATAATCCAATACCATGACTTTCTTTGTGAAATAATAAGACAATAACAGGGAAGAACAAAAGGATGTTGCTAAGAGATTTACCAGTTAACCTTTTCATGCCACCCCTGGCCCACCTATTCCCCCGTGGCTCTGCTGGAACCCAGATGCCTTGGGTAGGCTGTTCTAGGCACCCAGCACTAGGGAAGCCCTGGTGGGGCTCCTCTTAGACCAGCAGGTGGGCATAGGCAGTTTACTCTACTCAAGATTTGCTCATTTTTCCCTGGATAAAATAAACTTAATTATACCACAGAAAATTTCTTAACTCAACTCACATATTATTTCACAAGCAATATGATTTCACAGGTTGTAGATAATACTATTAACACTATTAATTACATATAATATTGGAACTAATACCTAAAATATTAATTTGCTATGACCCAATTTGTTTCCTTTCCCATAATTAGTATAATTTATATAACTAAATACTATATTAAGATTAATACTATTCCTACTGTCATTTCCTAGGGCAAACCCTTTGAGCATTGAGTCAGGAATTAATATGTACAATACATTTGTTAATCCCTTTATGTCATTTCTCTTAAGCTATGGACATTATCGGAACTATGTTCATTAGTGCTCTAAAGTTTTTTCTTTTCCCCTACATGAGTTAGATTTTATAAGAATCCATATGTTAAAATTAAAGCCTCATCTCATAAATTTCACCAATGCACTATTGGTTATCTTTTTATTTTTTCAGATTATATGAAGTTTCAATGGCTATTCTGTTGCTTGTAGGAATATAAGAATTTAAAAACTAAATTTGCCAATAACAAAATACATAATCTCTCATAACATAAACTGGAAAATAAAGAATGAGTTAGTTACTGAGGGACAAGACTGCACATGCTTTACTCAATGAGGAATCTAGGAGAAACTTTGCTTCCATTTTTTTTGCTTAATCAGCCATGTGAATATCTCTACTAAACTCTCAGTTTTGTAATATTGAGAGATCATTAAGGGTAAAAGGTTGCTCTGAAAAAAAAATTGTTTTAAAATTCTGCTTCAAAAGCCTTTCATTTGTAATGAAAATGAAAGAGAATGTACATTGACCATGTCTGTTTGTCATTCTAGTTCTTTGGCATCACAGGGTCTCTTAAATAGTAACAGTGTCCAGATACACAGCAATCTACACCTATAATATTTCTAGATCAGATTTTTAAAAAAGTATACAGTTAGGTTTATGGAAGTATACAGTTAGGTTTATGGAAGTATACAGTTAGGTTTATGGAAGATATAAAATATGAAGTACAAACCTGGAGATTCCTTATTTCAAATGTCTGGTCAGGATTCCAACTTATTTCCAGGAAAAGCCATTGAACACTCTTTGTAGACAACAGATTGTGAGACTAGTACGCTATCAAGAAAAGTTTTCAAATGGAATTTCTTTGAGCACAGAATTCTAAGGTAACCTCTATGGAATCGTAGATTTTGAAGTTGAGAGGTCTTAGAAATCACAGCTATTTTAGTGCCCCATAACATCAAAGAAAGCACAGTAATGTCAGGTGATTAACCTCACACACAAAGTTACAGGGTCATGGGGTAAAGACAGGTTTTCACAGTTCCCTTGTTGACCTGTTCTGCTAGTCCAAAAATTAACAGGACATGGAAAAGCAGCTGCATAATATTAGCTCTCTCCTTTCCAAGGTAGTTGTGGGTTTATTTCCTGCTTCTCAGAAAAATGTCTGTCTGACTCCTAGGTTAGTCTTGCTCTGTAAGCCCATACTAATGAGGCAGTATAGAGCTCTTTCTCCATCCTCAGCATCTTGCAGAGGGCCTAACTCATAGAAGACTCAGTAAATGCTATTCAATGACTAAATGAATGAAAGAATGAATAATCTTTTCATATTAACACTTAAAATGTTCCTAGATGTTCTTTCCCAATTAAAAAGTTTCAATTATTTTATTTGCTCTTCAAGTTCAAAATTTCTTTCAAGGTTTTATCAACCAAGTGCTGTATGTGTTTGTAAAGTATATAGATCATACTTATGTCTATAATGTCAATATGAAAATTCATTAAATTCCTGCTAAAATACAGGTCACCAAGAGTATCAATAAAATAATCTGGAAGCAATTAGCTATGCAGGTACCCAAATTATGGATTTCCAAGTTTCCTTAGCATTCAACTCTTCCGATGCCAATTAAAAAACTTTCTTACAAATTCATCCCAAAAAATGTTAACTGGAGACAGGAACATAGTCTACAGGCTGAAATATCCGTGATATTCTGGGAGCTTAAATATTGAATTTTCTTCTCAACAAAATCCAAGACTTCAGGTATATTGAAAAAAATTCAAGTTTACAATTATGTATATATGTGTAATCAGTGACTCAGAAACTTAATAGGCTTACACTGGTCTTTCTTATTTTAAATAGCTTTTTCTTTTTCTCTTTTATGATCCACCAAATTACAACTGACTAAATGTACCTATTTAGTGAAAATGGATTCCATTAGAGTGTAATCTTACCCAACTATTGTTTTCTGCCAGAGAAAATAATGGAGAGCATATGTAGATGCTTAACATCAGGCTCCTGTTTCTAGAATTACAGTCTTAAAGCTGTCAGAACTGTTCAAAAATAAGGATGATCCGGACCTCACTGGGCATATGAAACACCCTTTTCGTGAACATTTAAATAGGTGAGGCAGGAGCATGCTAAACAAATGGCATGGGGAGCTTTAAATATCCAAGCAAAGGAATTTTTCCTTTTCTTCTCATTTGCCAAGACATCCTGTTTTTCCACAAAATAAATGAATCATATTTTTCTAATCTATTTTGAATGCACTGGGTTTTTCTAGTCCATTTTGTTTCAGTTTCAAAATGTGGTGGCCCTCATTCTGGCCCCCAAACAAGATTTTTGCTTAAATTTCTTTTGAAACAAGAGTGCCTATATGCATCCACATCTTTCTATCAAATGTCTCCAATCCCTTGGTTACTCAAGACAATAGGATTTATTTGAACACCTTCCTTTACTCCAATAAGGACAACCAGTCAGTGTTCCTTCCTAAAGCAATCACTGAAGAGGGCACCAAAAACATCTCATAATGAGCTCACTTACTTCAGTAGCCCTAGTCAAAAAAAGAAAAGTGCTTTAAAAATGATAATAGCATCAAATGAAAACCTCCAGTGAATTCTTAAGAGAATAATTCTATAAACTACCAATACTTCTTCTTAAAAGTGTGTGCTTAATAACTTTGTTGTCATATTTTCTTAAGATGAGCCATATCAAAATAGCCATAGCTATTCAGGAAAAAAAATGTTTATGTTGTTTAGAAAATCTGTTTGTTCTCATTTCAGAAAACACAAACAACAACTTCCTATTGAAGACCATAGTAGAAAGCTTACATTTGAGGCAGTAAATTCCCAGGTAACTTCATGTTATCGTATAAATTGATGATATTGCTTGTATATGATTTTACAACAGATAGAACTAGGTTTCTGAATACCATGTGATAATTTCCAGAGAGACAACTAAGACATTAAAATCGGGAAAACACTAATTTAACCAACAAGCATATACCGTGACTTCTTAGAGTTTATACTTAAGTTCCTAGGAAAAAGAAGAAAAATAATTGGATTCAAGGAAAGCAGACAAAATTTGCTATCAGAGAAAACTGGGATTAATATCCTGCCCTAACACCTTAGTCTTTGTGTTCCTAGAGAAGCATCCCTATATTGCTGATGATAATTCTATGCTTAACTTCTAGGGTTGCTACTTCACCACTGAAGAACTATGCAAATCACCTAGCATGTGGTCCAGATCATTATGGGTTGCATAGTTTTAGAATATATTAGTAGTGACCCTATTTTATTAAGAAAATTTTACTTAAAAATATATATGAACATGTGTGTACATGTATTTTTTTCTAAAGAGAGCATAAGAGAGAGAGAGAGAGAGGGAAAGTTAATTTTCATTTTTCCATATGGTTTTTGTTTTTCCTCCACTTAGTTGTTATGTGGTGCTGGGGATCAGATTTGGTTCCTCATGCATACCAGGCAAGCAATCTACCACTGAGCTACCTCTCTAGCCCTACATCTTTATCGTTTTAAGCAAACATTTTTTTTCTAATTCCAATTGTATTTCCTTAATGAGAAAGAATAAGGCTGCATAGTAACAAAGCAAATAACATTAAAAATCTAAATCAAGTTTGTGTATATTTTGATTTTTTTAACTTTTGACATTCCACAGTCATACATATTAGTTGTACACATTTCCAGATTGGAGTATTTCCAGTTTCTTGAGGTTTAAACTTTTCCAATAATTGTGGCAGAAAGAACTGTGCCTGTGAAAGGAAGGAGACTATTTTGAAATCTTATCACTGTGAAAGTGAATAAATGTGATAATGAAATATGTACAGTGAAAAGAGATACAGAAAGAGGTGATAAGAGCACAAGTAATTGGAGGAAAGTGTGTAAATGGGTGATAAAATAGAAGTATAAACAGCCACAGGCTAAAATATTTAAAACAATACATAGTTTTATGAGTAATCCAAGATAAATATCCACTAAAAGCATTTACTGGACCTAAGATTGGCTATAACTCTAATACATTTTTATTTTTCAGAAGCTTCATCCTGATTAATGACAAGTTTTGCTTTTAGTATAGATTCTTCTTTGCAGCTAGTGTTGACTGAAAAACCACAGTTAATAGCTTTAAAATGATGTTAATGATTAGAGATTAAATTAGTGCTTCTGTTGAATTCATCAACAGCATAGCACTTATTTCAATTAGGATAAAGAATGTTGTTTACAACATTTGGACAACATGATTATGGGTTCTCAAGCTAGGCAAGACAGACACCATCCATTTTGCAACACTAGACACTGAACTGCCTAAGCACCTGAGTTCCTAGTGGAGGCTTTGACTCGGAGAGCAAAGGGGCAGCTTAAGCCTGCATACCTCAATTTGTTCTAAGCACTTGGGAATGATTCAATACCTTTCTGATCCATGTAATGATGATCTTTGCCTATTTTGCTGTTTTTGTTCTTCTACTTGTGAAACAACAGGGTCCTGCTCAAGATTCCTAATTATGATCACTTTGAAACAGAGGGTAGCCTCCAATCCCAAAGGACCAAGAAAGGGAACAAACTGCTGTGGTCCCTTCTGTGGCAGGGATAATGCCAGACAATACATTATCTCATCAAATTATCATGGAAGTCTCATTAGTACCATTTTACAGATGAAGAAATTGAAATGTGAATTCTCTTCTTGTCTGTGATCGTGTAGCTGGGAAGTTCAGTTTTCAGTGCCTTCAAAACCCTGAAAGTTGAGGCAAATATTTTCAACTGCACAGCTACTTGAACTTTACTTACTTGATTTAAGTCATAGTCTTGAGAGCTTCCAGGAGGAGAAAATGAAGTGTAACAATGGATTGATCGCTTTTCACCTCTCACCATGTAGTGAGGATAGGGTTCTTTTCTCTGCTGAATTGAACACCCCTACCATGCCTTTATCCTGGCTTAGAAACATCAAGACCCAAGGAGACCAGGCATTTAAGAATTTCCAGCACTGCACAACTGTGCCACATGCAAAGGGACACTCAAAGTCAAGAATTACCAACAACCATCAGAAGCAAGGAAGAGGCAAGTGAGGATTCTCCCCACAGCCTTCAGAGAGAACAGGGTTTCACTGCCTCCTGGAATTTCAACATCCTCCCCTCCAGCCCTGTTGTTTCAAGCCACCTAATTTGTGGCCTTTGTTATAGTAATCCCAAGAAATTGATAGGAAATTTAGTAATTCTAAAGCCTTCTTCTTTTCTAAGAATTTTCTAAACAATGGAACTCTCAGATGATAATGTTCTTATTCTTGTGATTTAATTAAGGAGATTTTTTTGAGACAACTGACCTGGAGTTTAAATCAACTATGTACTCTTGTTGCACTAAATTATATGCTTAAGGCTCTTACCCGCAAACATAGGAGGGGTCTGGTGCTTGGTAAAGAGAAGTGCACTGTCTTTCCATTTATCCCCTCTTAACCTGGATGATTTTCAGGTTTTGTTTATTTATTGTGGTACTGGAGATTGAACTCAGGGGATGCTGTACCACTGAGCTACATCCCCAGCTCTTTTCCCCTGTTTTCTTTCTTTCTTTCTTTTCTTTCTTCCTTTCTTTCATTCAGCAGGATCCCCCTATGCTGTCCAGGTTGGCCTTGAACATGCAATGCTCCTGCCTCAGCCTCGTGAGTTGTTGAGATTACAGGCATGTGCCACCAGGCCTGGCTCTATTTGCACGTTTTAACATCCCAGAGTGTAGACAGCATGGCTTACTATCTCTCACTCCATTCAATACATTATCTTGTTCCTATGTTGTATATACAAAAGGATGAAGAATCACATTTTAACCTAAAAGAATGAAAGACTGTTTTCCATAAGAAAAGGCATGTAATAATGCATTTAAGACTCTTTCTGGAATAATTAAGAACAAATATTTAAAATTTACAACAGAAATAAGTCATTGTCCTTTGGAACATGAAAGTTTTACCAATACATCACCTTCATCTGACTCCTACACACCTCAGCCTGGAAAACTCGCTTCTTTTTGCTGACAAGAAATACATTCACTCACTCAAAGTTAAGTAGGAAGTGAAATGTTACATTCCACGAAAATCTTACTCCAAACTTAATTTTTTGCACTTGGTACATAATAACTTTTCCATCTTTCTTCAAAGAAAAGAAATCTTTGATTTCAAAACCATGTGTTAGAGAAATTAAAAAAAAATCTGTCCTGAATTATCTCATTCTGAACTTGCTGTAAGACTCTTCCTTCACCATGCCTGATTTCATAAAGCATAGATATGCAAACAAATTATTCCAGTATTTTGAGTGTGCATTTTAGTACTGTTGAACTCTTAAGTATTGTCTTGTGGCTGTAGAGTTAGCAACCTACTGGCTGTCTTTGCCTTTTACTTGCTTTTTCCATAAGCAGAAGCTGGATCTAATTTCCAAATAAAAGACCTCTTCACCGAAAATTTATTTTTACGAAGGAATGGCTTTACAGTGTTTGCCATTTGGGTTCTTTTATTTGGCTTTTTTATTCTCTTCGAAATGTGAATGGAAAATGTTTATCTGCTGGAGGGCTTCACATGCTTCTGCTTTGCTGGCTCCATGAATTCTACTGCCAAAAAAGAAAAAGAAAAAGGAAAACTACTACTCACTGAGCTGATGTTGGGTCAAAAGCAAATTTGGTATAGCCTTAGAATGATGTAAACAATTTAAAATTGATCTCATTTTAATATTGTGTCTCCTGAGTCTGGAGTTCCAGGTCTTCTCCCCATCAGCATAGTTGACATAGCACCGTGATTAGCAGTGCAGGTCCTCAAATACTGTAGACATGTTCGGATTCAGCTGTGCCACTTTAGAATTATGTGAATGTAAGCTGGCTGCAACAGCTTATATCTTTAATCCAAGCAACTTGGGAGGCTGAGGCAGGAGAATCACAAGTTCTAGGTCAGCCTGGGCAACGAAGGCGTAGCAAGACCCTATCTCAAAATAAAAACTAAAAAGGGCTGGAGATGCAGCTTAGTAGTAAAGTATCCCTGGGTTCAATCTCTAACATGGGGTGGGGGGAGTTGAATATGTGACCCTGAGCAACTTACTTGAGTTTTCTTAGCTTTACTTCCTTTTCAGTAAAATGAGGATAATGTTCATTATTTGGTACTGTTATGGGATTAGACAGGATAACACACACCAAGTTCTTAGCATTGCATCGGGTAAGTAATCACATTCTGTTTTAGTCAGGCTTTTCACTGTTGTGTCTCAAAGACCCAACAAGAACAATTTTAGGGAGGAAAGGTTTATTTGGGGATTCAGAGGCCTTCATCCATAGGAGGACTCCATTCTCTGGGCTCAAAGTGTGGCAGAGGGAGGTGAACTCAGGCATGGCTCCAGGAATCAGAGAGATTCCGTGCCAAATACAAAATATATATATACCCCAAGGGCATGCCCCCAATGACTCACCTCCTCCAGCCACACCCTACCATCCTAGAGTTACCAGTTGGGATTAACTCACTGATTGAGTTAAAGCTCTCATAACCCAATAATCATTTCAGCTCAGCCTTCCTGGATTATCTCACATGAGATTTTAGGGGACACCTGTCATCCAAACCATAACACATTCCATAGATGGTTAATATTGCCTACCTCATGCCATCTACTACAGGATTATGGGTAATAGAGGCTCTTCTTAGCTCAAATCCACTAGAACCTTGTTGATTAAAAGTGGTGTCAAGACTGGTTCCTTTTGAGGAAGGGGGGTGGGGAGAAAATCATGTCTCTCCCCTACTTCCTGGTAGTTTGCTATCAACCTTTGGTGGCACTTGGCTTGCAGATCTCTGTCTTCATCACTCAACATTATCCCTGGGTACACCAGCTATCTTTAGGGACACTTATAGAGATTCGGCTATTAGAAGATTTAATTTTTTTTTGTACAAACATTTCAAACAATTAATCTGCACATCACGACCAATAAAGATCTCCATCAGGTTCAGTCTGGTTCCACCCTGCCTCACCATAGTTCACCACATTTGTGTCATTCTTTACCTCCTTGACTCTGTGAAAAAAGACTTTTCTCCCAAATGAACCCTTTCCTGACCAGAAAGACCTCAGAATCTCAGCAACTGGACCTTCCAGCTTAAATCTTCTTTGCATCATGGACCAACCAAGACTCAGAGCCACTGTCCTAAAGTTCTCTTTTGGAGGGACTCTGATTTAGAGATGTTCATTCTCTAACTTTGTCCAATCAACTGCTCAGCCAAATACATACAGATACCAAATGCCTGAATCTGCAGGTCCCTTTCCTACTGGGTAATTACCATGGCAACAACATATCACTTGTAGGGTAAAACTAACTTGTCTCTTCACTAGGTCATTGCATCATCATATCACCTGGGAACTTATTAAATTACAAAATATTAGACTCTACCCCAGACCTGCAAAATCAGGATTTCCATTATAATAATGTCCACAGGTAACTTAGACACATTAAAATTTGAGACTCATTAGTGTAAAGTTATATAAATCTTGCATCCCAAACTGAATGCTAGATGGACAAAAAGACATCAAGATTGAATTAATATTCCCTATTTGTCTTAGTTCCTGCTGTTGTGAAGGATAGTAAAAAAAATTAGAATTAATGAAGTAATATGACTCAATAGGACATATTCATAATACTATGTAGAAAGGAATCGAGGAAAGGGATAAAGGAAAAGAGGGAGGAGGAGAGATACAGAAAATAAAATAGAATGCAAGAGAGAGAATAATTTAAATTAAGCCCACCATTCCTGACCATTTAGTCAGTCAGTTCCGAAATTCTTCTCATGCTGAGGACATCTCATTTCACTGTAATTCAAGTGTTTAAAGACAGGAGTTTTTCATCTACTAACTACCATAGCCCCTGGTACTCAGCCAGATCACAATTCTAGTAATCTATTTCAGCATCAGAAGAAGAAAATAATGATTGTGCTGGTGATTGCTAGACATATGTTGGAATTTGCAAGGATATCAAAGAAGTGCTCAAGAGTAATTTAGAATTCCAATTAAGAATCTATAACATCTGCTTTACCACAAGTAATCTTAATCATCCTAATTCATTGTACAAGCAATTGCCAAAAATACTAATAAAATTTAAAAATTTATCTCATTATATAATTCATAATTCTATAAAATTGGACAAAATGTGGAAAAACAAAATAACTGCCTAAAAGTCATATTTATTATAGAAGATAGAATAATAGCCTGAAAAGATATTCACTTCCTAATTCCTGAATCCTGTGAATGTGTTACATTATGGAGCAAAAGGGATTTTGCAGATTTGATTAAGGTAAAGAGTTTAGAGTGTTGATGGCTCTGGAATATCTGAATGAGCTCAATTTAAGCAACATGAGATTTTAAAACTGGAGAAGCTTCCAGGATATAGTCAAATGGAGATGCTACGAAAGAAGAAGGGTTGGAGAGATGGAATTTGAAGAAGAGTCAACATGTTGCTTCTGACTTTGAGGGAGGAAAGAGGCTTTGGAGCCCAGGTCTGGGGCACCCTTTAGAAATGGGAAAAGGCAAGGAAAGAAATTTTCATTGAGTGCCCCCAGCAAGGAACTCAACCCTGCTGACACCTCCATGTTAGCCAGCGAGACCAGTTTCCAACTTCTGACCTCTAGGACTGTGAGATAATTTGTATTGGTGTAAGCCACTAAGTTTTGTGGTAATTCATTACAGCAGAAAAAAGAAAAGAAAAAAATGCTAAAAAGCAAAAAAGCCTACCTCACTGATGCCTTTTACATACAGTTCTCCCTAAATAGCTGGAGATCTTCTGAAGGTGGTAGAACATCCTTCTGTTATTTCTTCCCTGGGTGGTATTGGGTGTGGATCATTTGTATTATTGTATTACATTTTAGAATAAACATTTTGCCTCTAGAGCAGCAAGTTCTAAATCTGGTAACAGCGTATCAGAAGCACTACAAAAAATTCTCAGGGTAGGCTATTACCCCTGTTTCAAAACAGCTCAATTAAATAAATATTAAAATTGTAATATCATTGGAAATTTAAAATACACTACCACCCTTCTTGGTGTAAACCTGTCATGACCTCAGATACCAATTTCAGCATTTAAGTAACTGTTGAAAATAAAAACTAAAATGCTAGCTGGTAATGAAGGAACCAGAATATAGTTAAAATGCTAGAAAGTAAATGTTGGAAGTCAAACCTAAAGAGAAGGTTATGGTTTGTGCATTCACAGTAACATGACTTTTCAAAAATGAGTATTTTCCTGTTATTAATGATGATCATGTTTTAGTATGTAATTTAGGTAATGGGAGTAGATTATTTCAGCATGATTCAAAAGGAATTATTTCAACACCTCAAGGACAAGTTCAAAGCAGTTAGTCTTTCAGTGTGCCGAACTCAACCCCAGACAGGAAGTCCTCCCAGGTCTCAGATCCTCTTTCTATGCTTAGCAACACCTGGCTGTGGGGAAAAGGAATACCTTCAGCAAACAATCTTTTGGTAACCAAGAAAGTTTGTTTGTCAGGGTGGAATTTCTAGGATCTGGTTGAAATCTTTAGTGACTCTGAGATTATGTTAACTGCACATGTTTGTGAAGTGTTAAATTCTATATGATTCATTTGATGGCTGAATTGAGTGCAGGTGGTTTTTCTTTTACTTTCTGCTCACCTCTTCCCCACACCCACCTTGCATACTTCTCCATCAGACTCATGTGAAAGAACAGTTGAGGGTCTCTGCTTTGTGTTCTGATGTTTTGCAAATAAAAGTTAAGGAAATGTGTAACTGTTAAGTAAGAACTGAAATGTTCTCCAACTTCATTTGGAAGCTACATCATTTTAGGAGTTAACTGAAATAAAATTTTAAACTACCTTGAAAATAAAATGCACCTATTTTGAAGGGGTTGGTGCAGTGAAATAAAGGGTATTAATGTGACAATTATGTCAAACTTGATAGACTGAGCAAACTTTTCAAAGGGAAAATGTTTCAAACTTCGTAAAGAGAAGACATTCTTTAAAATAAGAATTCAAAATTTCAGAGCTAAAAGATAAAATAAATGGGCATATATTACAAAGTGGCTGTCAGAGCAACTTTGCTTTTCTTATGTTAATGTTTTTTCCTGCAGTATGATGATCTTGGATTTATAAAACATAGGTGATTTGATTGAGGTTACTTGTAAGTTGGTGACGATACTCCTGCATGGAATTTTTAGATTCTTTTGGGTCAACACACTCAGGATTAATAGAGGTTGTCTTCTTTACATAGTCATGAAAATTTTAAGTTCTTTGTCATCAGGTTTAATAAAGGCAGCAGTAAGGAAACAGGCTTATTTATGCATATATTTTCAAGTTATAACACCAGAAAATAATGGCTTTAAAAGGAGTGGTGGTGCCATGGCTCACAAATATATATACAGATGGTTTTCTAACTCAAAGACTCTTGTCCTCAGACATGTTAATGGAATTGAATGTGATTCCAAATAAATAGTTCTGGTATCGTCTTCAAACTCAGGGAGTCTCAATGTGGCTGCACATTAAAATCAAAGAACTTGAAATATCAATGATGGCTGGATTTTTATACCAAAAGATTTGATTGGTGTGAGGTTCGGCCCAGGTATCCGGTAATTCTTAGTTTTAGCTCCATTTCCAGCTGGTGTGCTAGTATATGCCGTCATGCTATGTGACAAGTGTACACCTACAATGGCATACTTGATATTGCTAGGACGTGACACAAATGACTAGCGATTCCAATGGCACATCATTTGTACTGGTTACTGATTCTCTAGGAAAAATCAGTGGTCAGGATGAGAAAGCTTACCAAATGTGACCCTTGTATCATTTCCCATCTTTAACTCCCCTTCTGGCAGAACTTTGACTCAACTCCATACGTTCTACTAGTTATGCCCCCAAGTTTCAGCTTCCAATAAAACAGGGTCAAAAGAAAATAGATAATCTCTAATTACCACCACTAAAACCTAAGTAGGGCATTGAGGATTAAAAAAAGAAAGAAAAAATAGAAAAGAGAAAAGAAGAAAACTTAGAATTTTATTTCAGAGTTAAGAAAAAACAGACTTGTAACAATA
The DNA here is from genome assembly GCA_004027875.1 of Aplodontia rufa. Classification (NCBI taxonomy): domain Eukaryota; kingdom Metazoa; phylum Chordata; class Mammalia; order Rodentia; family Aplodontiidae; genus Aplodontia; species Aplodontia rufa. The sequence goes on along the minus strand of PVKS010005326.1, from coordinate 47,648 downwards.
TTCAATCATTCATTTATGCAAGTAATATTTATTACACACCTGCTCTGGTCTGTTATTGTGCTAGACATTGCCCATATAATGGTGAAAAAGATACAATCTTTCAATTTGAGTGAGAGTAATATTGATCATAAATATTCAGAATGGCAATAGTTAACTACCCAAGGTGCTAGTGAAACATCTAGAAGAGTTTCTTGTTTTGAGAAATTTAAGAAAGGCTTTTTGGAAAAAGTGATATAGGATCCTAGATTGTAGAATGACAAAGAGTTATCCACGTAAAAATTTGTAATGGGAAAAAGTGAAAATACCATGGTGCTAGGCAAAGATGGGTAGTCTTGTAAATCATGGACTTATGACTCATATCAGCGCAGTTAGACTTTATCTTAAAGGGGAGACACACTCAAATTTGCCATTTTGACAGCTCATTCCAGTCACAATACCAAAGATCAAAAGGAGGGGTTAAGCTTCCTTCAGTATCACTCAAGGGCGCCAACACACACACACACACCACATTTAAATTGAACTTTCTCTAGACTCCAAGTGATCTATTCAGTGTGTTATTAGGCTTGCTCTTATTTCCAAGATTTTAATATTGAAGAGTTTAAAAATTGATAAGTCAAATAAAAATACTTTAATAGTAGTAATAACATAGAAGAAGGTCCTAAATTTGCTATTTTACTATGCAGAAATCTTCAAGAATAAGTCAAAAGCTGAAGAATAAATATAATCAAAACTGGATTATCTAACAGAAACAATAATTCCTTACTATACAAGCAGGAATTTGATTATCTATAATACTTTTTCAAAAACTACCAAATAACAAGTACTGTTCTGTTCACAAATTTGATAAATGGATACAAACATGGACATTAAGGGTTATCATAACAGAATAAATGTATCTTCACAACACTTGAGATGCTTTCATACTAACATTTAAATTTTTTTAATTTTATTTTTTATTTTGAGACAGGGTCTAAGTTGCTTCAGTCCTCACTAAGTTGCTGAGGCTGGCTTTGAACTTGCAATCCTCCTGCCTCAGCCTCCCCAAGCAACTGGGATTACTGGTGTGCACCACTGCACCGGACGGACACTGACATTTTTTAAATGATGGAATTATAGATCACTATACAATCAATTCTTTGAAAAGGAAAAAAAATCCTCTTCATTTCAATACTAGAAAATTGTAACATACCCTTAACTTGGCTACTGCTCATTTTGTAATGTTTTGAGATATAAAGAATTAAAAAATAAAATAAAAATTGTGGAATTCAAAAGTAATGTTGCAACTAAGGAAGGGCCTGGGCTGATGTCCACTGGCCACTATCAGAACCACTCTGTTGGCACAGCAGCATAGGCTTGGAAAGAGGCATCAGAGGATATGAACTTTTTTGTGTGCTTTTGAAATATTATTACAAACAAAAGTCTTTTAGAAAAAAACACTAACAAGAAAGGGCTAGACATCTGCAGCTGGGAGGGTAGAGGGAAGAAGATGATTTCTCGTTTTATACATATTTATTAATTGTTGCACAAAGCTGGGTAGGAGTTTGCAGCTGGAAGGGGTAGAGTGGAAGAGAAATGAAATTTTATTTCAGAATAAATTTATGAAATCATATTTCAACAAGGGAACTTGCAGCTGGGGGAGGGAAAAGGGACAGCAATGTTTTTAAAGTAAGTCACTCTAATAAAATACACAAGCCCTCACTTTAACACAGCATTCGAAGAGACATTCTTGAGTTAGTATCAAAGTGGAAGCAGGCATTTGGTTAGGCAAAAAAAGAAAAGAAGAAAAAAAAGCACATTTAGGCTTCTCGTCTAGCAGAGATTTTTCTTTAAATGAGTGCTTGCTAACCAGTTTCTAAATCTCTCTAATTCTGTGGGAATTCTCCTCCAATTACAGAGAATAGGAATTTGGCCCCAGGTGACTGGTCCTCAATTCCTCAAATTTGTACTTCAAAAGAATTTATTTTCCTCAAGGGATTCCAAAGCATTTTGCCAGCTGTGAAGTTTGCCATCCTTTTATGTCCGTAAATTAGCTGCTTTTTATACTTAAAAAAAAAAAGCAATAAAACAAAAAACTGTGCGCCTTTTCCTTTTATTGCATTGATTTGACTTCCCTATCTGTAGACGGCCTTACTGAACAGGAGAAAATGAGTAGACTTAAGGTCATGCTTAAGGAAGGCGATTTTAGTTCAATTACAACCACGATTCTCGGTTAAAGCTCCTCTCAGCTAAAACCATAAAACATCAAATGATTCCCTTTTAAAAGTATAGGTTAATACCTTATTAAAACAGCTAAGTATTAAAAGTCATTAGACATTAAGAATACAGTATTTTATTCCATTTTCTAAATTGAAATAATCTGCTACTAAGCACACATCAGTGTTTTCACGCAATCTTTGAACTGTTATAAATTTAAGCTAAGTATTCAATTTAAGTATCCCCTCTAAGAGAAGACAGGGACCTTCGTTTGCTATCTGTATTCCTAGTTCTAGGACAATACGTCTTACACAGGATGTTGTCCTTAAATACTGACTACAACAACATTGGGTCCAACCTTACTATGAGGTGTTAAATCTCAGAAACTGGAGCATCCAACTAAGAGGAATGGATCAAGTTACCTTCCTTGTACTTATGTTAAATTCTAAAACTCCTAGAAGTTTCTTTTTCCTTGGCTTCTAACCACTGAAAAAGAAGAACAGAATCTGTCTAATTGTTCTAAAACCATTGAGTCTTAGAACCCTGGTACACTATTACACTATTGAAGACTCCAGAGAATTTTTGTTTTTATCAATTGTATCAATCCATAATTATTATATTAAAAATAAAAACTAAAAAAGTATATTCATTTAAAAATAACTTCATCATAATTTTAATTAACATTACTATTTTTGATAAACAAATTGTTTTGAAAAAGGGGATTATTTTAGAATTTTGAAAATCTCTTTAATGTCTGAATTAAAAGAAGACAACTGTATACTGTTACCTGTTTATGCTTTCAATTTCTTGTAATATGCTATTTTCTTTGATATTCTATTTTCTTTAAAGAAAATTGACCTCACACATCTATGAAGTTTGAAAGGTGAAGATTATTTTATTTGCTTTTTTATAGAATTGTGAATATTCTTATTTGATTGCTACATCAAAACTTGACAGAAGCTAGTTTCTTAAAGGTTAGTTGAAACATGAAATCTGAAACCTTAACAGTGAACATTTCATGCTCTGTGACAATATAATTCTTTGGTTTATTTTACACTATGATTTTGCAACATCAACCACTGATCATTAGAAGATGTTGGTTCACATTATTATGTAGACCTTGAAAGCTCGGATCTTACTATGGCAACAAATACTGTTTGTTGTTTTCCTTGAAGTGACAGATTCACTTTGTTCATTTCTGAATAAATACTTGCTAAATATTCAATTATGGATAACCAGAGTTTATTCATCAGTCACTCTTTTGGGTTAAAAAATGATATTATTGAAAAAAACAGTTAATTCCGCTTCCCGCTCAAAGATGTACATTTTGGTATGCAGCAAAACTGCTTTATACACACTTCCCACCCATAGCATATATAAAAGGGGTAAAATGTAATTATTTCTATCCTGTAACCCTAGCAACCCTGGAGGCTGAGGCAGGAGGATCACAAGTTCAAGACCAGCCTCAGCAACTTAGTGAGGTCCTAAGCATCTTCATGAGAACTTATCTCGAAATAAAAAATAAAAAATGGATAGGGATGTGGTTCAGTGGTAAAGAGCCCCTGGTGGGTTCAATTCTCAGTGCCAAAAAAAAAAAGTTTTTCTGCTTCATCAAGGACATTAAGGGCAACTGGTGTGTGTGTGTGTGTGTGTGTGTGTGTAAAATTTCATTTTGAGTGTGTCGGAGAATAATACAATGTAGAGAGTAATTTATTTGGATACCACTGACTTGATTCCTGCTGAGACATCTGCTGCTTTATGCACCATCAATACAATATCAACACAGTGAGACAAAAAACATGGTACACTAGTGTTAATAGTGTAAGACTTTTGACCTTTTAGACTTCTTGAAAGGATTCTGGGTGCACCCAAGAGTCTGAGGACCAACTTGGAGAGCCACTGTAAAAGGCAACTTATTATCTCCATAAACCAAAAAAGTCATTCTCTATCTTGCTCTTAAGGAGTAATGGCAACTCTTTATAATAGGAAGTTGTTAAGTAGATATAATTTATTGTTTAAACAACAAAAATCATTTTAACCACACACTCCAGGTATAATAAGAAAAATGCATCCCAAACTAAATTGTTGAAAGATTTCATATACCTTGTATATAACATTACTGCAGGGAGACTTTAGAAACAGATTTTAGAGGAATTTCTGCCTGTTTTACTACAATTTAAGAATTATCACCCACTTTATAAATAAGAAACCCAGGGAGCAAATAGATTTAATAATATTTGCAGTAAAACAATTCAGCAGCAGCTTTTGTAAACATGATGAAAATAAATCTCACCAGCATGTGTGTCAGTTTCAGCATTGAGAAGCTAAACTTCCTTATTCTCATTCATCACAAGCGAATATATGTTTATACAGTTTCCCAGGATTTTGCAGCAATAGGGCAGAGACATACTTTTGCAGAAGAGATTGTTTCTGGGAGTCATGAAGGCTTTTCTAAAAGAAAACTATTTCCAGAATAAGGTATAAAATGCTCAAATCATGATTTTTTTTGTCAGAGATGGTGATGAAGGCAAAGCATAGAAGGTTCATCCGTCAGGGGAATGTTGCCATGGGTGGGGGGGCTGCGGAAGTGGGAAAGGGGCTCCTCTCTGGTCAGGGAGGAAACTCATAAAAGCTTTAACTGCCTTCTCTGAGGTCCAAGTTCTTTTACACAGCCTTCTCTAACATGTTTATCGTGCCATTCTCAACATACCACCTCCAAAAATTACTTGTAAAAGGATGATACTTTTTAAAGGATATGCTTGGGGGATGGAGCTGTGGCTCAGTAGCCACAGCACTTGTGTGGCATGCATGAGGTCCTGGGTTCGAAACCCAGCACCACGTACACAACTAAGTGTTGGAAAAACAAAGGCCAAATGAAAAACTAAATAAAGTTGATTCTCTCTCTCTCTCTCACTGCCCCTCTCTCTTTAAACAAAAATAAATAAATATAATAAAAGTTGTGCTGGAGATATCCACCTTACTACTCTTCTGCTGTTATCCTCAGGCCCTCCTCAAGCTATTTGAAGATTCTTAGGCCATCCTTTGTATTAACTTTTAAGTTTTTATTTTTTAAATATATTAAAATATTTTTTATATTCACGGATTATATTTAAATACATTTAGTTTATCAAATACAACGTGAACATACCTTCCAACCCAAGAACTAGAAAAGTACTAGTTAACTTCCTCTGTTTCTTTCTTTCTTTAAAGAGAGAGGGACAGTGAGAAGGAGAAAGAGAGAATCAATTTTATTTAGTTTTTCATGTGAATTTGTTGCTCCAACACTTGGTTGTGTACATAGTGCAGGGGTTCAAACCCACGTCCTCATGCATGCCAGGTTAAGTGACACAACCACTGAGCCACCACCCCAGCCCCAACTTGCCTCTATTTCATACATCTCCCTTATCTCAACTGCTTTGACTACCTCTAAAATTAACACTATCTTAAATATTGTTTGTCTTTTCCTTGGTTAATTTTTTTAAAAAATTAGACATGAGTGATACACACACAGGCACATACGTAATACACACAGCCTCCCATCACTAACCATTGTATTTCAAATCTTCATGCTCACATCTAGCTGTACTACATTTATTTTATCTTTACTCCCCCAAAACTGCTTGGTGCTAATCTTCCATAATACATGCAGACATTCTCTTGTCAGTGAATATTTGGGGTGTTTTCTGTCTTGAAATTACAAGCAGAGTTGCAAGCGAGTCTCTGGTAAACATTCTGGTGCATATGCTCAAACATTTCTCTGGGTTATAATAGGAGAATTGCTAGGTCATGGTGTGTAGGAATGTGTAGAGACACAAGATGTTGCCAAGTTCTTTAGTGATTCCACTCCCATGAACCATATACTGAAGTTCTGCATCTGCACCTAAACATGTTATTATGATCAATGTTTTAAATTTTTGATAATCTAATGTTATACAACAGAAGATCAATATTTTAATTTGCACTTTTCCTACTAATAAGATCAAGACTCTACTCAAATATTTATTTGCTATTAATTTTCCTGTCAAATGCTTATTCATGTGTTTTGCCCATTTTTACTCGATTAATTATTGCTCTGACAACTCCTTACTGCTCTACAGAGATTTGTTGTATATTCTGGACACTAATCCTTAGTCATACCTGATTTGGGTTTGCATATGAGCTACATGCACCTCCTGGTTAATATCCTGCTTTCTACTTCCTGTATGGTGTATTGAATAAGCTAGTATTCTTACTTTTAGAAATACTGATACATTTGGAATTGATTTTGTATGTGGTAAGGTACTGTTCCAACATCATTTTTTCCCACATGGATAAAAGAGTTTTCCAGTATCAGTTTTGAAATAGTGCCTTCGTCTCTCAGTGATCTATGTCTCAGTCAATATGTAGGTTATTTTGCCTGTTCTATTCACTAATATGTTAACACCATAGCATCAATTAATTAGCATTGGATTTTTCATCTCTCTTAAGACACAAATACTAATTTCTATAAATGGGATCATAGTATGACCTGAAATTGAGACACAAGAAGACACTTTTTGTTTTTAAGAGAGAAGGAATGAGTGAGAGAATGGGAGAGAGAGAGAAAGAAAGAATTAATTTTATTTATTTTTTCATATGACCTTTGTTTCACTGACATTTCGTTATATATGTGGTACTGGGGTTTGAGCCCGGGTCCTTGTGCATGCCAGGCAATTTAACCACTGAGGCACCACTCCAGCCCCACAAAAAGACACTTTTTGTTACTAAAATGAAATACAGTTTTCCTCAAACATCTATGTACTAGTATGGTATACAAGTCATCATATTAACAATATGAGTGAATATGAAAGGAGAGAAAATCAATAGTCATGATAAAAATTGGGACCTAAATGGTATGATAACAATCTCCCAATGCCTCTTGTGTGACATCATTCCCCTTATCCCTAAACAGCAAATAAAATTTGCCCTTCAAAGTATCTGAAAGTCTGGGTTTGGGGAACTGACTCACCCTCTCACTGTAAGGCTGTTAGAGGACATCACAGAAAATCTAAGAAAGTATTCTCCTCATCTGTTTAGCTCCCATTCTTAGCTGTATGTTTATCTACCATACATGTAAACTGAAAAACAGAAAAAAAACCTTTAAAAAATTGGAAAGTATCAAGAAAACTACCAATACTGGGTTTTAATGTTGTCTTGTCACTAAAACAGTGTTTGAGGAATACCATTCTTACTATGAAAGGACAGGATTCACAACATGTTTTTGCTTTTATAGGTATGGTTTTAAAATGCTTATTTTTTTAAAAAAATAGATGTGTGTGTATACACACATGCACAATCACACACATAGTCTCACTAGCCAGTGTAATTCAAATCTCCATGCTCAATTCTAGCAGGGGCATGCTTGATGACTGAATTGCTTTCTAGAATATCATTTTTAAATGTTCTAAATGTAGACACATAAAACAGATCCTACACTATAAATTAAGGATGTTTCTCATGTTTGTATGAGATTATTTTCTTAAGAGTTCTGTTTTGTTTGCCTTATGTGTATACTATTTGGCCCAATTTAAATTACTGTTGTTTTCTGTAATCTACTATGAAGTCATACCTTTCTAGGGATGTCTTTTTGGATCTAAGGATTTATTTTTAATATAGACCTAATGGGTTTAGCTAGGCCTCTTAGCCCAGGGGCTTTATGATGGGTTGGAAGTGGCTGTGAAGGAAAGAGAAAAGCTACAGATGAATCCAAGATTTGGGGTAGAACAACTTAAAAATCAGACTTCCCATCAATTGAGATAGAGAAACCATGCAGAGGCATCAGATTTGGATAAAAGAAAAGATGGAGTTTGGCTATTGAAATGTTAAATAGGCATTTGGATTTATTGTTAAGTAGACTCTGAAGCTCAAGAGAGAGGCTTTGCCTAAAGATACAGACATGGTAGCCATTGGCATATAATGGTGTTTAAAGTCGTGACAGCATTAACCCACAAAGGGCGCACCTACAGGTATCAAGGGCTAAATAGCACACAGAAATAAGTTCCTCTGTTCAAAAAATGACTCAGTTAGTTTGTTATGGTTTATTCTGAGTGAGCCTATGTTATTTCTTGGGCATCTCTATTTCCTTGGTACTTACTTTTATAATCAGCTCTGTAATGTGGTCTAGAATCAGAAGTGAGCTCATCATTTTGCAAAATAAACCTTTACTTTTAGAAAATCAGTGTCTCTCTTCAATTTTATAGGATTCCTTTTAGAGTAATGGCAGTGGTGGAATAAAATTACTTCAAAGAAATAAACTTTCAGCTTCCTGCTGAGTGAGAAATTGCTTCTGTCACTCGCAGGGTAGGGCCAATTGATTTTGTAGGGCAGACTTGAGTGAAGGTGAGTAGGTTTTTAGCAAATGAGACCTAATTTTCAGAACTGTGTTCCTGTGAAAGAGAGACTCAGAGACAGGGAAAGAACACAGGCTAAAGCTTTCAACCATGGGAGGACCTACTGCCTCATCCATTTCCACTTTTGTTTTTCCTATTTGGCCATACTCATCACAAGCAGTTGTTAGTAGCAGCTGTTACTAAGATGGAAAGGAATGGGAAAGTTCTTAAAAATTGCTTTCTTAAAAAAAAAAAACCAAACTTCAAAACATCTGGGCTCTGCACTGGGAAATATTTTTGGTGAGACTGAAATGATTATGTAAAAGATTATGCAGAAGGAAAGCAACTAAATCTCTTCTTTGTTGCCTACATTTTTTGAATCTTTTTTACTTTCACAGTAGTTTTGTCACATATTATGAAAACTTTAATGAATTTCTCATTTTCTTTATTTACAAATGAACCTTGTTTTAAACCCTTGAAGACTTCTAAACTTTAGCATGAGGTTATTCAGTATTTACCTATGATTAGAAAAGCTACCCATTCTATACCATTCTTAGCTTGTCTGCCTGTCTGATAACTGCAACTTTTCCCCCTCTAAGACCTTCCTACCCTTCTGAGAAGTACCTCAAATTCTGAGAGGTGAAGGGAGGAACCATGAATGACAATACACAATAGGACAAAGGAAATCAAAACCAAAAAGTTGGCCCAAACTCTCCGAACAAACCATCCCAGGGCAGTCCCTGCTTGATCTGAGCAGGGGGGTTGTGTTATCACCTTACTTGGAGCTGTTATAGTTAGGGCGGTATATCTGTTGTCACTGGGAAAATTGCAAAGCCAAGTCATACTTCCCAATGGAGGAGAGCGCGGTGTCAGAATTTCAAGAAGGTCCAAATCAGGACACCTGCGTGCCAGATCGGCCCAGCTGCACAGGAGGGCTGGCCAGGGCTGCAGGGCCCATCTGCTCAGCACATGAAATGCCAGTTTCTTTGCTGAAGATGGGTTTGAAGGATGGGATTCTTTAAAGAGAAAGCTCACAGCTCGGCTGTGACATCCTTAAACTTTCTCACATTTTAAAATAAACAATTTTAGGAAGAGGGGATTAAAGGCTTATGTCTGAGGGATGACAAGTAGGGTCTATTGCGAGCGGCAGAAGAACTGCCTTAGAAGTCCTTCTGATCGGCATTTGGCTTTTTACTCTGGTGACTGATGGAGTATGACTATAACTCTCAGAAAATTCCAGGTGTTAAGCATGTGCACATTCCAAAAATGCTCTGTGTTCCTGTTGCTGGGTTTGCAGCAATTGGACCAGCAAGGGAATCGCTCTCTCTTTCCTTGCTCTTCTAAAGAAAATGAGACATTTGGCCCACACCTTCACTTCCTGATCAATGAAAATCCGGTCAGAGAAAATACGACGGACAATCCAGAAGCTATGAACTATCAGTATTTAACTGCCTATATCCCCCTCCCGAAAACCGAAAGTAGAGGAAAAGTGTGGGCTAACACTCCTTTGAATTTTAGGGGCTGGATTTCCCACAAGCTATACCTACATTCTTGTTTGGCAGTCTATATCTTTCAGTAACTATTTGTAATTATCAAATATTTTACATTTTGGTTTTGGATATGGTTTTTTGGGTTGGGGGTTGTTTGTTTTATTAATACTGTACCCATTTTAGATTCTTCTGTAGAGTTGAGAAAATAAGAATTTTGTTTTCTGAGTTTACAAGCACAGCTATATAAAGTTATTAGCCTCCCAAAACAAATCAAACTGAAATTCCAATATATGGGAACAATCTCATTTGTATTTATCCTACTTGATTTTATGTATGTTTAAGTCACAAGTTATCAGTTATTCTCTTCCCTTCCTCTCCATGCATCTTAACTTCAGAATATTACTCCTTCATATCCTTGCAATAAATCTCGCAGTGATAATTCCTATTATGCTGTGTGTAATTCTGAAATCTGATAGATTCTGAAATCTGAAATCAATCATTTGCCCATTGCTTTGATGACTCTCCCTGTTTTTAAGGATTTTCAAATAGTTTTTGAAAATCCAAAACACCTTGGTTCTACCATCAGTGTCCTGTCTAGTTATATATCTGACTCCCCCAGAATTGGACTTAAGAGAAAAAAAAACACAACAGATTACTGGTGTGGTTAGGTTGCACTGTTCTTTACTGATGACTACTAGGAGCCAGTGTTATATTTTTAGATCTTCATTTTGTGAGCTCTGGATCATCAAATATAGTTGCTCTTTTGTGTTGAAAGCTTGTATTTTCTAACAAGAAAATTCATAGTACACACTCCAATCCAATTTGTAATCAATCTCTGGGGTGGCTGTGGCTTAGGACCTGCGCATTGGTCACTTGTGCTTTTAGCAGTAACCAACAGAGACTAAAACTCAGTTACAATGCCTTGCAGCTGCTGTGGCCAGGACCCCCTAAGAAACATAATTTCAAGGGGATTTTTCTTGTTAAAAAGTCATTTCCTTCTGAAGAGTGTTGGGAAGATAGCAACAGAGCAAATAGGCGAGCAAGAAAAATTACAAGGACTTCCAAAGAGCAGTTTAGAAGCATTGTATTAATTTGAACAATTCCAAAAGCATTTTTACTGACTTAAGAAACTTAGCCTTTTCTTTGAAATTTTAATAGGATATGTTTGCATTTTAAAAAGTAACTTTTGACAGACTTTTTTTTGTCTCAGTGCACGCATTTTAATAAACAAGTCAAACATGAAGCGATGTGTGTCACCCATTGGACTCCAGGGAACTGCACTGGGCATATTTTGTTTCTCCCCCTTCTTTCAGGAAAGGAGTGGTTTTGGGGTGGGGAATGTACTGCTGCCCTACACTCACTTCTGAAACAATGTGATTCTCTCAGAAATAAGAACCATCCTACATAAATTCTGAACAGACTCTTCCAATGGAGAAGCTCTGATTGCACAACAATACTAGAAGTTTTCTTTTTCAATATTAAGACTTTATGAAGCTGACTGAGAGTTTCTACCTTAAAGTCAATAGCATCGAAAAGCTTACAGTTATAATCATGTTACTGTCTTGACTCAGCACGTTATTTTGTAAATTTTGGAATTGTTTTGAAAAATGACATTTTATTTCTTTGATATCTTCACCTTCTGTGAGGTAATGGGCTTCTGAAAACAAAAACAAAATGAAAAAAAAACACTCATTTTGAATGTGACATGTTAGATAATATGTACAACATAGTTTCTGGTCATAAGTTATGATCAAAAGCAGTAAACATGTAGATTACTTTTGAAGTTACATTCTACAAATGGTCTGCATGACAGTATCGAAGGAGTGAACTTTTTGCAGTGACTAATTTGGAAAAATAATATTGGCATGTGCCAGTTTTAAAACTCTATGACAATGTTTTAAACATATACCTGTGTCAAATTTCTTTCTTTGATATATTTCTGCACACATCCTGTTCCTGTGCCCTCCCTGCAGTGTGATCTCATCTACTTGACTTGACCTTCCCTCCACCAATCCATGCTGAGGTCACTGCAGAATTCTATATTTCATCTTCGTTATTTCTTCCCATACTTGTAATTCCTTGTAAGCCTGCCTTTTCCCGCTAATGCTTCTTTAGTCCTTTTTAAATTATAAAATTAGAATCAGACATCCTCAGGGAGCAGTGAGGTATTTACAAAGGAAAAAATTTAAACTTTAATTCCTTCTGAACTACTTGGAAAATAAAAAGTAGACCTCATTTCTTCATATTACTGCCATAATATCCAACACCATCAGTCTTTTACACGGTGTTGATGAAGTAATCATTCATATAGGCCATCTTAACTGCGTATCAAAGTTTGCAGAGTGTAACCGGTAAAGAATAACTTCATTACATTTTCTGTTAATGAGGAAGTGTTTTTGTAAGGAGATGGATATCCAGCTTTCTGTTATGCATGATTTATTCATCTCCAATAGAAAACAGAATGCTCTTAATTTTAACATAAACATAGGTAGATAACTGAGAGGCAATGCAAGTGTTCATCTTTAAAAAATCTTTGTAAAAAAGAAAAATTCATCTAGTTATCCAGGTCTAACACAGTATTAAGACTAGAAGCATGAACCAGATAATTTTTTGGAGCCTCTTTCAACCTTAAAATTTCAACTGAATTCCTCAAGTACATAATGTTATTGCTACATAGGCCCTGGACTTAACATAGTATGTGTCTAATTAAATCTAATTCAATTTGTTGACCATGATTATATAACTTTTATAATATTTTATTAGTCTATTGAGAATTAAGACTATGATAATTGTGAAGACAATTAAGTATCAAAAGAGATCAATATTAGGGAAGAAGAAGAATCTTATAAATTATGGAATAAACTTATTTGACATAAGGAAAGAAAGCAGGAAGTCTAAACTTTTGAAATTGGACAAATGGTTGGGTGGTGATGCTAGCAAGTTTTGTAAGGAATATATAGGGGAAGCAAGTTTTTAAAAAATCAATAAAGGTGTTTAATTTTTAGTATGTTTAATTTGTTTTCTGCCAGATGTCCAAGTTGATTTAACACATGGGAAAATGGATATATGGACCTTTTCCTGAGAATCTAATCATATTATTAATAACTAGTAAACTTTTTCTTTACTTTTGCCACTGTAGTCTCCCATTTTAGTTTTTCTGTAAATTATAATCATCAAGTTTTCTTCATTTTATTAAAGAACAATAATTGTGTGTACAAAATTCATTACTTCTGCTCATTTACCAAGGAGTTATTAGAATTCAACAATTATAGTCAGAATTGGCTAAATTAAGACTATTCATTAATTTTGGAAAAAAATCCAGTGTAAAAAAAAAGAATCACCATGAAAATATGTGGAAAAACCTTAGATGTTTATTGTTAAATTTAAAAATATCAGAAGATAACATACTGTGTAATTCTAACTATGTGACATCCTTGAAAAGACAAAGTAAAAAAAATCAGTGGTTACCAGGGGTTAGGGAGAGTTAAGAGATGAAGATGAAGCACAGAGAATTTTCTATGCCAGTGCAACAATTCTGTGTGATAATGTAATGACAGACACATGCTCTTAAACATTTGTCAAAACTCAAAATGTGCAACACAGAGTTTGAACCCTAAGGTCAATTATGGACTTTAATTAATAATAATGTATCAATATTTGTTCATCAATTACATCAAATACACTACACTAATGCAATTTATAATTAATAGGGGAAATGGGAAAGGGGAAGGGAATGGAGCTCTTTGGAACTCTCAGTTCAATTTTTTTCTCTAAACCTGAAACTGCTCTAAAAATAGTCTATTAATGATAATTTAAAAAGAATCATACTGGTTCTCTGAATACAGTTTTTGCCCTGACACTTTCATATGTCTTTTGACATATTTACATATTTACTGCTCTGAGATTCCTGCATATGTAGAACAAATAATCAGTTACTGCATTGTTTGATAGCAAATGCTTCTGAGCAATATAGTAGTGTGTTTCCAAAGCTTTGAAAAATATCCACTTTCCTGTTTGATAATTTCTTGAACAAGTATATTTCCTCTGTCCCAGTCTATGGGGTTCCACAGCAATATGACTTGGCTTTAAAATTGGCCATTTCTCTGAACTTTATTCATTCTGAACTCTGTAACCTGTATGTCCAAACTATAGCCCTCAAGTAGTTTCAGAACCTTAACAATACCCTGATTTCTATTACGGAGTCCCTTACTATACTTTTTAAGGAAGTTTCAGCATAGATATAGTCATGGTAGGACAAAAAGGCCTGGAGCTTGAATGTCATGGAAAGGATATTCTAATATCTAGCAAAACAACTGTTTATAGCCTACCAGAATGAAAACCAGGTCGCTGTTCACTAGAAATGTGAAAGTAATACTATAATATAGAAATTTTGGAAGAAAATTAAAACAATTAGGAGGCCAAAATAATAGAACACAAACCAAAAAAATAAAGACCACTTCCCACTCTCAGTCTTTCTGCCTTTATTTTTTACAAAGGTAAATCCATCAAAATGGAAAGTATTATTTTAGAATCACAAATTATTCCTGAGTTGATGTGATTCAGTTCATAGTTCTACTTCATAAATTCAGGATGAAAAGGTCTCAGATTTGTTTTTGATAATAAAGTTTCAATGACATAATGCTTTATAGTTTGCAAAGTGATAGGAAAAGATACCACTATTATGACAACGGTTACACTAATGAAAAACTACAGCATTCTGGCATTAAGTGATTTCTTCAGTATATTAAAAAACAGGCTAACCAGGTCTGCTGAATCTATATTCAGTGCTCTCTCAGACTCTCTGCTGTACTATGTAGAAACTGGAACCAACTTCAACAGCAAATTCTTAGAAACAAAATTATGTGGTGCATGTGGCACTTACCCAGAGGGAACAATAGTCTTGTGGGGTGACAGATTCGGATTAAATATGCCTGAAACATCAAAGCATCAAATGCCACATAGTTATTGCTGACGAACTGCTGAAAATGTAAAAGGAGGGTAAAATTAAGCACATACCCAGGTGCAGAGATGCACCACATTCTTGCCAGAGGTTAACCTGGAGTTACAGAGGGAAAGTGGGAGAAGCCTGAGAAATTGGACACTTCTCTCCATGAAGGCCTGCTTGCCTCTAACATCCCTCAAGAGGCAGACTGAGCATCTTTCTGAAATGCTGATCTCCAAGAACGCTACCCCAGGATCCCTACCCAGAAAGGGCTGTAGTCTAATGGGTCACTGGTATTCAAACTGCAGATTTTGATCAATCAATTCAGGAAGTCATGACTAGCATTAAGAAGAAAACAACAAATAAAAAAGTAAAAATCCAAAACAATAGAATATCTCAGAGCAGAACAGAAGGAAAGAACAAAAATGTAAAAAATGTCATACTACATTACCTATCGTAAGAGTATTTTTGAAACTGTATTCGGGAGTGGTGCGAAGTAATACTGGATCACCACGTAAAATACATTTATTTCTCTAGCAGAAAAGTTTTAAAGCTTTTGGCTTCTGTCTCAAGATGCTTGGACCAGAGCCAAGCAATCTGCATTTGCAGCAGCCTTTTGTGGCTTCCCTTCCTTTGTGCCTCCTGCCATTCCACTGTAGCCTCTCAGCCAGGATTCTTGCTAATCACATTATTAAAGTATCGGAGCTGAGAAGTGAGCAAGGACAACACAGTCAAAGTCACTTTCCATCATTAATTTTATATAAAACCTGCTGACAATTGTGGATATGAGATTGCAATCTTTGATAATATATCTGAACATGCATAAATTCGCAGCTGAAAAAGAGCTCTCTATATAATTTATCTCCCATTGGCCTTTTAATCAACTCAAGACAATTGAATTTAATTCTTGCCCAGAGCTTTCTTAGAGCTCTCACAGAAAGCATTGCAGTTGATTATTAAAAAGACTTATTTTTTATGCAACCTTTTAATTCTGGAAAATTCACAGTCTAAGCATTTATATCACTTGTAAGGGCAAAATATAGAACAATCAAGAGACTGGGATGTGGGCAATGTTGGGGTAATTCTGGTTTAAGAACAAATATATGTCATATTATTATTTCATATGCATTTATGATTGCACAATAACTCAACTCCTTAATAAAAATGTTTTTTTTAAAAAAATGAATAAATAAATAAAAAAGACTTGTTTTGGGAGTCAGGAGATTCAAATTCCTTCAAGAAATCCTTTGCCATGGGAACCAACTATTTGTAGAACACTGGGCACATTAAGAAACATCTTCCAGGATTGTTCCCTCAAGGGTAAAATGAGTGAGTTAAACTATTTGACTTCCACCGTCTTGCAAATCTAACCACATCCTATTTTAGTTTGTTGTACAAGTTTTTAAAACATTTAGATGATAAAGGATTCCCTTGATCCCTTCTACATGTCTTTCCATATTGAACAATAATGATTAAGCATATTTGAAGAATTTTCTACTTGGTTATTAAATATTCTTGAATAAAAGTCTATCACTTTGAGTGTAAATGATAAGCGGATTTTTCATATTGAAAGCAAATCATCATTTATGAATAGCAAATGGCAAAAAAAATACTCTTTAGTACAGAATCCAAGCAATAGAAACTAATATTTCATACTTGAATATGTATGTACTTTTGGAATATGTAACATTATATGATTATAAATCATAGTTACTTGCACATTCCAATCAGACCCAAGGCTCTTAACCTACAGATCTATCAGAGAAAAAATTTGACAGTCATTTAAACTTCAAATAAGTAGGATTAAAAACCAAAAGGCATCTATCTTGATAGGGACCCAAGCAACTTACTGTCTGTGCAGCAGGTGCTGGACAGAACAGAGCACAGGAAGAACTGAGAAATCACACTTGATTCTTACTGTCTGTATTAATCTGCAGGCCTTTTAATAGTTATGAAATGTCATAAAAACTCAGTTACCTAAATTCTGACAATTTGAAGTTAGACATAGAAGGTTTGCTTTTTGTTGTGGAGGTTTTTTATTGCTGCTATTGCTGTTGTTATTATTTCTAGCATGATTTCCAAATCTTCTGATCAAGAAATGGGACTCAGGATTGTGTCAGGCTAAAAGTAGGTATCTGTGTATATTTCCAATAACTCTAAAAGGGGGAATAAAATCAATTAATGAGGAAAAGACTAGAAATAAGAGGGAACTGCAAGGAAACGCCCACATTTATGAGTACATGGTTGCAGGGGAATTAGTGAACAATGTAATGAGGAAGGAGGCAGAGAAGAAACAAAGAACACATGCTAGTGAAAAAGCAGATGAATGAGCAGGTGTGAAGAACAGATGATGGGCTGCAGAGTACAGAGAATGACCATGGGAAAAAGCTTTAGGTTTCCAGGCTAGCCCAAAACCTGTGAGGCCAAATTTCAGTGGATTCAGATGAAGTAAGGATGAGCAGGTGAAAACCATTATTTGAATGTGAATATAGTTTCAGATCATTTTAAGTGGTAAACTCCTCACTGCCTTCCCATTTGGATGAAGGTTTCTTGTCCAGACAGAAATATTTACTGGCAGCGTGTTTCTAATACATTAAAAATAATCTTACCTACATTTCTGTGAGATGAATTTCACTCTCAATTTAACATTATTAAAATAGTTCCAATTTACCTGAATCCTGAAAAACATAACTCAAACTGAAAAAAAAAAAAAAAGTAAAAGGAATGGGATGAAAATAATGAGCCCTGGGGCTGGAGCGGTGGCTCAGCGGTTTCAGTGCTTGCCTGGCAAGCACGAGGACCCGTGTTCAAACCCCAGCACCACATATACAACTAAGTGTTGGAGCAACTAAGGCCACGTGAAAAACTAAATAATTTCTCTCCTTCTCTGTCTCTCTCACTGTCCCTCTCTCTTTAAAAAAGAAAGAAAGAAAATAATGAGGCCTCAATTTTTGAGTCCTTCAAGAAGAGATGGCTGACACTTAAAGAGGATTATCAGCCTTCCAAATTCCCAGCAAGCTGTGGGCTCAGACACTCTGCAGAATGCAAGAGTCTTGCGTTTGCAGGGGCTATCTTACTATGGACTATATCAAATTAATGCTGTTGACAGCAGACACTCCCAAGTATTTAATTATTTTGGTTCCTGTGGTTAGACAACTCGCATTGGCTTGGTTGTTAGGACCTCCACTAACTGTGACTATATTTTTAATGTGTTGGATACTCTTGCTTCTGTGTTTTCCACAGTTTCACCAGTTAATTATATGCTTGTTTGCTTATTTTCTGCAAGACAACACTGATTTAGCATCCTTCTGACAGCATGGGTGCGTGTGGTTATTTTGTCTTGTTTTGCTTTACAATTCTTAGCCTTAAAGTAATTGAGTTCATTGGTTTGCTCCATGCATATCATGTGTACTAATTTAGTCAGCCCTGCCTTACTTTTCAGGGATATTAAGCAGCCACATTTTATTTGGTGCATGAGCCCTTAACTTATTTCTGTAATTAGGGTAGCTATAAATGACATCAGTATAATAACTAAGTGTGTTTTCCTCTTGAAATTTTTTCATAAATTTTTCTCATGTGATCCTCACTACTGCCCAGTAAGCTAAGTATTATGATGATTATGCTTACATTTATTATTACTATCATTGTGATCCCTATTGTACAGTTTAGGGGGGAAAGAAGGACTAGATCCATCAAGTGACTTTTCAAACATCATTAAGCTAGTAAATACTGGGCTGGAATTTGGAACCTGTTAGGAAACTGTAGTGCTATAATCTCAACACAGACCAGCTGATTCTCTGAAAGCAGTTAAGAGGGAGACAAAGCCTAGGAAGAAGCAAAAGGAATAGCAAGCTCTAAAGCAAGACAATTCCACCCATACCTGATGAGGGTGAAAGGAACGTCAGCCAAACCGTGGTAGAGACATACACAGGGAGACCTGCGTACTTGTTCAAGTTCAGGGAGATGGGTGTATGGAAGTGTGCTATTGGCATGAGAATAGAAGAGTTTATCCAACAGCATCTCCTTCTCCTAAGAGGGACAACATAATTTGATGGGAAAGAGGTGTATGGGGGTTGGAGGGGGGTGGGGATTTTCCTTGGCAACTGTGAAGTCCCCTGGCAGGGAGGCAAGTAGAGGCAAAGATGAAAATCATGCACTGCTGTGCCGCCTGTCTTTGTATTCATAAAATTCTAACATGCCTTAGGCTACTTAGAGTAATAGTTGGCAGAAATAGTGGGTTTGGGGTTACTGTGGCTTTCAATAAAGCTAGGATTATACCCATGTCATTAGAAAATAAAAGAAAAGCCCATGTACCCTCTTAAACCAAGAATAAGATTACTATACTGCAGCAACATAGCCTGGTAGTTGAATATACAGGTTTAAACATTGGATTTCTTAGGGTTTAGATTTTAGCTTTCTCCACTTATTGCTGTGTGATTTGTACAAATGGCATAATCTTTCTGTGTCTCAGGAAAATTAATGTTTCCATCATTTATCAAATATTCCCTTTAAAAAGGAAGGCTGATGTTAGGGTTGGCTTCAAAAGGTTGTCTACAGGATCAAAAGTTAATGCAACTGAAGCATTTGGAGTCCTGCCTGGTATAGAGAGAATGCTCAATCCATGATACCTCTTACTATAATTTAATATGTGCCATAACTACTTGCAAGCCAGTTGAAGGAAATAAAATATCTAAAGATCACTCAGTTCTTCCAGTTCCCCAAAGAAAGAACACGTGCTTTATATTATTCCACATGATAAAGCATAAAATGGAAAGTTAGTATCTCTTAGGATAAGTTTGGGCCGGTCAACCACATTTAGAAGCCACTTCCTCTAATTGTAATGCTTTGAGTTGTTTTATCATTTAAAGTGCTTATTGACTGATTGATTTTTAAATATATTTTCAGGTAAGGGCATCATGACATATTTAATCTCTTCTGTGTACCAAATGATAAATGCATCAGTGAATTTACCAATTAAATTAAATACTGCAAAATATTTTTAAATATATCTGATGTACATTGGTCTTTCTGAGTATGTGAGAGAGGTAGTACATATTTTTTAAAATTTTTGCTACTTTTATGTTCTTGCTGATTTCATTTTTGCCTTTCTAGTTTGGAATATACAGATAAAATCTAAATTAGTATTTAAAACCCACAGATATAACCTGTTGCAGAGATTCAAGGGTTATAGAATACATGATAGAACTGCAATTCTGTTTTTAGTGCTACACGAATTAATTAACTTGAGTTAAAAATATAACAATTTAGATGATATTGAAATCCCAAGACTTAAAGTTTTCTCTGATTTGATTTACTGTCTCTCAGAAAAGAATTTATGAGATAAACTCTCAAAAGGACATCTGATTAGATATTGGTGCTATTCACTGGTTTGAACCCAAAACGGGCAGTGACCCAAGTCAGCATGAGACACTCATTGGGAATCCACTCTCCTAAATACTTTGATAGTGACTTTCCTTCCTGTGGACAGATGTTCCTTAAAAAAAAAAAAAAAAACCTCCCAAATTTGATGTCAATTGACCTCTTTGTTTAAAAGAATGGTTCATATTTGTCCTAACAAAACTGACAATTAGAGAAAAATATGATGTTCTGTTCTAATTCCTGGCTAGAGTGGACAGAAGATAAAGAGAAAATTTACCTTCATTTATCTTAAATGGTAATATTAAATTATGTATTCCATATTTAATCTTTCTATGTAATCCTAAAATAATGCTACACAATGCAAATATCTATCCACTAATTATTATTAATCTTATTTTTTTGACCTTTAAAAAAAATGACCCAGGACGAGGCTCACGAAGGCACAAATATCACAGAAATATTTTCAATAATTAGATAAATTTCTACAAGAACTCTATCTTCTTTATATAGATGAATGACTGTAGGTATAATGGACTAAAACAACTTTAACAAATTGTCAGGGAGTCACAGGCAGAAATAAGGTGGTAATTCATTTTGATGTTATTTCATGTCCACTACCGAGTAACCATGACTTTAAAAAGTAAATATATTAAGTGTATTTCCTCTGAAACTTCACGGATGACTTTTTTGTACATTTAAAATAATTATGATGAAAAAAAAAGAGCCAGAGCCACTATTCTCCTAAAACAGAATGAACTGGTTACCCTTCCATGACGCTGCCTTATGTTTAAAAACTATAGACTCAAAATGCTGCACAAAGGAGGAAAAGGGCAGAAGCCTGTTGGAGGTGAATACTAAAGAAGACTACAGCAGGGTCAGAGTCACAGCTGGAGCGAGTTAAGGCACCTTGTCCTCTTGCTCGCTCTCGAGTCTAGCACAAAAATAAATTGATGGATACTTACATTATGATTAAAATTCTTTTTTTGCTATTGATGAGGTAACCTTCCAATTGTATCAACTATCAATTCTCCATCATTTACAATGAAAGAAAAGGATTCTTAATGTAGACTGTTACCAAATCTTCCAAGTACTTTGTAAAAATTTAACCTTAAAAACTTTTTGTTTTTAACGTCAGCAGATATCTAGAGAGGATTAGAAGATTATTTACTCTTTAGCGGGGGAAAGTTTGGCTGGGGTTAAAAAAGGTCACAAATAATTTCAAAAAGTGAAGAAATCACCTAAACGAAGGAGAATACATAGGTGATTTCAGTGAGCACTTGCATGAATGTTCATGTGTGCAAATAGATATAGCATTTTAATTTAAAGATGCGATCTACAAATATTAACGCTAATAACTCCTTCAAGTTTGTTTTAAAATATTTTAAGAATTCTTTTCTAACACATAATTCTTCTAATCCACTGTCCTTCAAATGTTCAAGATATATTAGAAAATCATGGAATCTGAATTTATGTTAAACAGTTTCAGATTCTCTTTAGAGATACATGCCAAGAAGTTTATCTACATATAAACTAAAATTATTTTGTTACTGTTCTACTCATCACTTTTAAAATGATTTTAAAATGCTACATTGCATTCAAATTAAATTCATCTGTTAGTTTCAATAAGACAAACCAAGAGTAAAGAATGTGAAGTTATTATAAGAAAACTCCAGAAGATTTTAAAGTCATATACACAAACACCCACAAAAAATGTGAATTGTAAAGGTAACATGATTTTTTAATAATTGCTTGGTCATTTTTTTAAAAAATTTTTCAATTTTTTGAAAATTTTTTTTCAAAATTTTTGACACCTCGAAATCCAGAAGTAATGTAGAATAACTGCATACTTATCAAAATATATTTATCCACATGATATTGAAGATTATTGCTTAAAATTAGTTTTGATTTTGAACATTTGAAATACTCTCCTTAGAAGCTGAAATATATAAAAATAGACATGTATATATATGTGTGTATGTATGCAATAGTCTTGCAATTTAATTTAGTCCAAGATATATACACATGTGCACTACCTTTTAAAATCCATTAGCTGTAGCTGCAAATGTAAAGTATAATTTAAAAAATAACATAAACAATGCAACAAAATAATTTTTGCTAAAACTGTATCAACCATCTGAATTTTCTATATCAGTTTTGAGCATAAATCATAACTGCGTCTTTGAAAGAAAACCTAAGAATAAAAATTTTAACGCTTCTTGAGAACAATATGTCTTCTCTCTGGGCCCTCTAAATCTTTCCTAAAATTTAAGGACACATTTTCTAGGAGAAATTGACACATAGTTCACCATGCCCATAGAACAAGTAGTACCCCATAGATAAGAATGTTTCTCTTCATACAAAATCTGGCTATAGCGAATTAAAACTGTGGAGACCATTTAGTCTCATTTTCACTTTTGTAGATTAGGGAATTGTTAAATTTCTTCAAAAATTTCTTCAGCAAAGGCAATAAAATTTTTATTTTTATTCTCTATCCTGGAAAATTAAAATAGGTAATTATTAGATTTCCACTTAAGACAAGAAAAAAACCAATGACAAAGCTTTTAACCTACCAACTTGAAGTTGCAACCTAAATTTTTTATTCCTGCATCTCTGAATAGTGCATATTTCAACATCATCAATCACAGATAAAGGGGTTGGAGAAATCAAATTCATTAGGTCTCACCTAATGACACCATACAATTAAACATTTGGATCTTTTGACACTTTCAATCTTCTCAATAATATTTTGTTATTATGACAGATAAAAATTCAGGCACTTCAATTTCAAGTCTAGAGATTTCTCTATAAAAGGAAGTGCCATCTTCCCTCCTTAGATGTCTTTATAAGTTACATCCTGTTTTTGAAAATAAGAATGCTAAAAATTTTGGTGACCACATAACTAGTGGAATAAAAAAGAGGAAGATTAATCAATATTCAAAGAATTCCTCTTTCTGCTTCAAAGAGAGAATCTGTTTTTTTCTTCACAATAGTACATGTTTCACATCATCTTCTAGACAAGTGAGAAGGTAGAATATATGAAATGCAGTCCTCCCATTTACCATTTACCCTCCTGCTAGTCAATCCAGTGTTTTATTTTGCTTTCCTGTTAACTTCAACATGTTACAATTTTCTCAAAAACTTGATGTCAAATTTTAAGGATGTGTTATTACATTTAAGTACATATACGTATTTCATAGAACTGCTAACTTATGGAACTCATATCAGAAATTCAACCCATTTGCAAAATAAATAAATAAATCTTCAATTTGAGGAGATGCAAGTAGAGTTGCAAACACTTTAAGAAGCATAATTAAGTAAGTACTTGGAGGAATTGCAAAATAATTACACATCATTTATAAATATTAACCCCCAGGTATCCTATCAAAACATAAAGGAGAATTTAGGCTCCATAAGGTGTCCATCGATTCACTCTGTAGGGGCATGGCTTACACAATTTGTCATTTGACAGAAGAAAATCAGATATTGGCGTCCAACAGTACCACATAAATAAAATGTGCTTTACTGAAACTCCCAAAGTACACAAGATCAGAAATAAAAGCAACCTGAAAAGATAATCTCATCTCTGTGTCCTCGTGGGAACTATACATTATGCTCACTTAAACTGATAACATGGAGTTAGAAGTCAGTAGCTTTAAAGAAGTCCTCTGATTTGGATTAAGGGTATATATTTCTTCCTAACCCTGGTCCCATCTCATGATGCACTCCCAAGAGATCATTAGGTTCATTGCTGCTGAAAATGTCAGGTTGTTTCCCTGTAAGAGGAAAAGGGCATGAGCTAGTGACATAAGAACTCAGACACACGCACGTGTGTTAAGATGCGCAAAGGTTTTCATAAGTATGTGCAAAAGTTTCGAATATATGCACATACATATGTTTATTTTCCTTGAGTCCCTAGTTAGGAAGAAAGAAAAGAAAAGATAAAAGAAAAAAAGAAAAGATTCTGTGATTGTAGATTTTGCCATTCTTTGAGAAAATAGTCAAAAAGTTTGACATTTCAAAGCCCTGTGAAACTAGCAAAACTCTCCCCGTGAGAGGGCAGTAGGGGGCCAAGCTGCGGCCAGTCTTCCCTGGCGGTCCAGCCAGCACCAGTTCTGACTGTCAACCTCCCCTCTGCCGCCTAGGCTGTGGGTAGGGGCGGCAGATGACCTAGAGCGCGCAGAGCCACAGACGCAGATGCCTCTGAGGAAGCGAAGAAACCAGAAATCTACAGGGCATGGATCGCCGCCGGGGCTGACACGTGCTGGGCGAGGTGCGTGCACTGTTTGGCAAACTGGTTTTCGGTTTTGGCCTCCCACAAAAGGAGCGGAAGGTGGAGCTGTTGTGGTTCTCAGTACCCACAGAGCCCCCTCTCCTGGCCGCTGTGGTGCCCAGTGTGCGCGCTGGTGGCTCTGTATGTATCGGTGTAACTGTTTGCCAGTGACTGTCAATCTCTCTGTGTGACACAGTCTCCCGCAGGAAGTTCCCTCTTGCAAAAATGTCTCTGGTGTCCTTGCTATATCGCCAGCGCTTAGGACGCTGTCTTTGTCACCTCATCATTTTGCTTCCTCACGGGTAATTTATTTACAATTTTATGTGAGTGAGAAAAGTGAATCTACTGGAGTTGTTTTCTGTCTCTTACCTCACCTCTTTGAAGGAAGAAAGTGGTTTGGAGAGGAGAACCTGAAAAGAGGTAAATCTTCTTGTATACTGTAAAACGTAATGGGCTCCCCGGACCTGGACTCGGTGCAGACCGAAATCCCGCTCTGCCATTTATACCAGCTGTGCGCCTTGGGCAAACCACTAATCTCTCAGTGACTCAATTACTCCATTTCACAATGGGAAAGCGAAACGTCTGTCCTAGGGAGTTGTGAAGATTAAACAAATGCATATGTAAAGTGCCTAGAACAATGCCTGACACGTAATAGTTGCTATGGGTTTGCAATAACGTCTTCATCAGCTGCATTCCCATATTATATATGGAAGAACCATTCTGGTCACTTTCTCTATCGGAACGCAGTAGGTCTTAATACATGCTCACATTCCAAAACAAATGTGAGGCGACCCCAAACCACCCACTCCATGCACTACAGCAAGCAACAACCACCCAGACACCCGCACCAGTGCAGACCTAGCTTTGGGGAACCCCTCGCCAGCGGTGGGGCGCGCCACACCTGAGGTTGCGCTCGGACTGTTATTACCGGACACAAAGCCAAAAGGAGCGTGCAAACCCACTGGTCTCTACCTCTCCTGCCTGAAGAGTGTGCTTGCGGGGTTTTCCTACCTGCCCCAGGTTTTTGCCCTTCTTACTGCCGCCGAAAGCCAGTCCTTGGTATATGCCCGCAGATCGATTGGCAGCCTGGGCAGGCGTCTCCCCGCCCAGAGAGGACTTGATAGAGTTGAGTTTGGTCCGCGAGCTGCCAAGCTGTGAGCTCTCCACCATCAGCACCGCGGCCAGTAGGAGCAGGCAGCGGGACGAATCCTTGCCCCGCATCAACGCGGTCATCTCCCTGCGAGGGATTCCCGGGAGGCGCAAAGCCCGGAGGGATGCGAATGTAAGGGTAAGGAGGACCCCAACACAGGACCCGTCACGTGGGGCGCGGAGGGCTCGCAGACACTGTTCCCCCAACCCTTCCTGGTTTGGGGACCAAGGATCGTGTGAACTCAGTCTCACGCCTTAAGCCAGGAGCGAGCGCGACACAAGATTGAGTCGCTTCTCCACCAGGGCAGGAAGTTTCTGCAATAACTGGAAGCAATCAAAGGCGAGGCGCCTTCTCGCCAAGGAGGCGTGACACAAGGTGCAAGAAGACCCGGTTCCGCGGATCGCACCGCTTGCGTTGGTCCTTGCTCCGCACCTCAGAGTTCGCTTCCGAATCTCCGCGACTCAATCCTCCTCTTAACTGATCAGACCTCCTTCGTCCTCGGTTGAGTTTCTCTCTTTTTTCCTACACTTAATGTCTCAACCTTTGCAGGTTATCAGGCTCTATAACGGGGGATCAGAAGTCTAGGGTCCCCGGACCGGACCCTAGAAATCCAAGGCGAGCCGAGGTCCCCCCTCGGGCAATCGCCCCGAAGCGCTGGCTCCCGGTTCACACAGGGCAACCAACCCTGCCTGTGACACAGCGATGCCCAGGGAGTGTGGACTTGGTGCTCCGCAGGGGCTAACGCTCACTCGCTCTCTCCGCTCTCTCCCCCCGCCCTCCTCTCTTTTTATAGCTTTCCACAGTGGGTTTTTCCTCCGCCCCCAATTCAAGAGTGACAAAGAGTGAAAACGTTTCTCTCACCCCCCACGCTCCCGCCCCCCTTTCACCCTGATGCTGCCACTCCTTCCCCTGCTTCCCCTACTGTTTCTCCCCCTCCCCAACCTCCCATTCCTCTTCCACAACAGTTGGAAAAATGGGATTCACCCATAGAGGAACGTGGGCCTCCTAATTCCTGACCACAGCTTCAGGGTGTAGATGGGCCTTTGGAAGTAGTCGGAATGTAAATGTGCAACTGGAGAGGGGCTAGTTGTCCCCACGTGCTGTGACCGCCACATCCCTTTGTTAATCCTCCCACTCGTGCTCAGTCTCTGACTCCGCT
The DNA here is from genome assembly GCA_004027875.1 of Aplodontia rufa. Lineage (NCBI taxonomy): Eukaryota > Metazoa > Chordata > Mammalia > Rodentia > Aplodontiidae > Aplodontia > Aplodontia rufa. Next base: position 20,718 of record PVKS010005326.1, on the reverse strand, counting down.
AGGAGCTCTGGAAAAGCCCTATAGAAGCTTCAGAGAAACGAACCTCTGCGCGTTAATATTATATTCTGTGTGCGCACAGTTTGATTTTAACCTGTGCGTGTTACACTGGCGCTGTATAGGTGCTCCTGCAGGTGCCCAAGGGATCCAGAGGAAGACTTTGGGATGGAAAAGGAAAAGGCCAAAGAAAGGAAAAGATGAGACAAGTCTCCAGCTCCAAAGGGTTTGGTTCTTTCCAGTTTCCTCCTTCTCCGTTTCCAGCCCCTCAACACATGGCCGTAAGTCTGTGTCTCTGAGAGACAGTGAGGAAGGGGTGCCCCTGGATGTGTTCCAAGAGTTCAGACCTCACAGCTCAAATGGGCAACTTTACCCTTCCTGGCACATGCCCTTTTTGCAAAAAGGAAATCTCAGACTAGAATGAGTGCAGTGGGATGGGGCGGAGGAGTGGGGGAGGGAGCCTCTGAGGTCCTGACTTCCTGTGCTTCCTGCCTCTTAGCCCCAGGGAATTCCAAGGGAAGGCTTTCCTCTCTTTCCTGAGGCTCCCCAGGTCCGGTTCATTTCTTCCGAGATGGAAGGTAGTTCCGAAAAGAACTGGTAAGCGCGGGCGCTTGGGGGCGCCAGTGGCAATGACAGACCAGGCGCAGGAACACTGTTAGAGACAAGCTGTCTGGACAAACTCTGCTTGGTGAGTTTTGTCTACCAATTCGCAAGGCATGTAAAGCAACGTAGGCGTTTCTTCAAAAGTTGTTTCATTTCTCCTCCGCAGGCGCTAATGTCCTGGAGCTGAGAAATCGGGGTATTGAGCCACTACTTGGAGTTAGTGATGGCTAATAGTGAGGAGAGGACTCTAGCAGATTTCTCTTTAGAATTTTCAGAACTAACTTTCACACCTGATCCTGGCAAACACCAGTGTGTCCAGGAGCACGAATTTATTAACAAGCCATTGAGAATGGCAGTGACTCCTTTATTTTTCACAGAACAATGCTAAGATCTAAAGTGTAGATTTAGAGTTGATCTCCTAGGTAGATCCAGTTATGTGCCTTTCCCTGTGCTGATCTGTCACCACACCCTGGAACTGTGCATTTACAGAAAGTTGTGAGATTTTTTTTTTGGGGGGGGTGCTTTGTTTTGTTTTAAGTACATAACCAAACAGGTATTAAAACTTGATGAACCCTCTGGCAAGTTTTCTTATCCTTAAATTGTTTTAGGATAGAGAGAGATCTCCACATTTTAATGTTTTTGCTTTTTAAAAATACCCAGGAGTAACAACAGAGGTGATCCTTGAGGACATTATGCTAAGTGAAATAAGCCAGTCAGGAGAGAGAAATGCTGCATGGTTCCCCTGTGTGAGATATCTAAAATAGTAAAATTCACAGAATCAGACTGGAGTGACAGTTACTAAGAGCTAGTGGGAGGAAGAATGGGGAGTTCCTTTATCAACACACATACATTTTCATTTTAGCAAAGTGAATAAGGTCCAGAGCTCTGCTGTATTACATAGTACCTACAGTAAACAATAATGTATTGTACATTTAAAAATTTATTAAGAGGGTAGATTTCATGTTACATGTTCTTGCCACAACACATCCTCGGAGGTTTTTCTTTCTTCTAAATTTACATGTACATTTTAAAACCATGTATAAATATGTACAATAATATACATATATTGTATGTGTATATATATATTTATAAATTCATTCTTGGGCCATTCCTTGACATATATGTGTGTTCATGTGTGAATATATACATATATACACATAGACACACATATACATTACTGTATATATTCATACATTTGTGTATATACATATATATGTATATGTATATGTGTAAGAATGTATTTGTCAGTTTGGAAGGACAAGCAAGGCATTTTAGCTCTAACAGGAGGCAAGGGAACTAAGCCATATGCTATAAATAAGAACTTGGGATTCAGCACTAAGACTTTACAAAAGAGTTGTACCTTTTGCTTTAGTTCTGATTTGCCAATCAAGAAACAATATGGAAATGGACAAAATTAAGCTAAGAAAAATCTACTGGTTCAAATATTTTTGAACATGATTTCGAGCAAAATAAAGCGTCAAGATATAGCCAAATACATAGGCAACAAATCATCCTTGAAATCACCATTCACTAGAAAGGAAATAGACTGAACATTTGTTGAAAGAAAATTCAAATGAACAAAGAGAACATTTGAAGATACTTGGCCTATTTCTGTCACTTCCCTCTTTTTTTTCCTCCAACCAAAATAATACTCCATGTACGTAGAAGTAATTTTTCGTAAGTAATGCTACACAGAAAAGTAATGTCAAGCTCAGCACATTTACTCAAGGAACCTCTCAGTACCATGATAAAAAGATTCTCAGACACTTACACTGTACCCTGCAAACTTAAAAAGCTAACTTCTACAAATCCAGTTAAAATCAAAGTTCACATGAAATTCACTTGCACAAATATTCTCCCTTGTGAAACAAAACTACACACATGGAATCAATTGTTTAAACATATACAACTACACCTTAGACTAAAGAAGAGGAAACAACTAATTTCGTTCATGACCCGAATGCTTTCTGTAAAATTATTTGACAGGCACAAACACACATAAACCTTGTAGACAGGAAGATATACATACACAAAATCAGCTAATTGCAAATAAATGTAATCCTTTGAATTATCATTATCCCATACTTTTTTTCATTGTCTGTTTTCCTGAGTAGGAAGACACAAGTTTAATATTTTATTTGGAAAAAAATAGATTTTATGGCATTTGTAATGATATATAATAATTTATAAGAACAAGACTGTAAAGAAGGAGAGGTCTCTCCTGTCCAGAAGAAAATTCCTGCATGGATATTTGGCTGCACATACCCTCTTCTGTCTGTTCCTCTGTGGGGCCAATCTGATTCCAAACAAAACTACAACTTTCTCAGCAGCCTGGTTTCCTTCTGAATAACTAACTCCAAAGGTTAAGTTATAAATGTACATTTTGTCATTTTATTCTTGTTTACTGCACCTTACTTTTTTCTCCTCGCTTTCTCTCTCCCCGAATCAGTACTTCCTACAATGGTCTATTTAGCAGTCCTTCATGCATTCAGTTCACATGCGTTAAGCCTGAGGACCTGGGGTACAGAGCTCTGTGAGTAGAGGCCTTGGCCCTGGCCAGGCTTTACAGTTAATCACTGACATCTGCCACTGGAACCTCTCAGAACTTGTTCGGATCCTTCCTCTGTCCTCACCCAACACTGAATTTTGACATTCTCAGAGTTCAGTCTCTCCTTGGATATCTGCAAATCCCAAGCTGGCTTGAATTCATGTGACTATAGAACTAAAAAAACCCAAACAAACCTGAAGATATCCCCAGAGGCCTTGCTTTCCTTAGAATTTACATGTGCATCTTAATAATGTGCATAGAGGAAATACTTCTACATTACATTGGAGGATGAACCCGAAGAAATGACTTTAAGTGATGGTCACTTTAGGTCAGTAAGAACAAAAATATTATACCGTGGCAAACTTAGGAAGAGCGACTACTAATTGGTATGTCCTATAGGACCCCAAATCAACTTGCACACATGGAAACCTTGATGATGTGGATGAATCCATGGATGGATCTTGATGGTTGTTAAGGATCTGGAAAATAAGGTTATGTGAGTTTCCCCTTTCTATAGTTAACAATTACCTGGTCCCGTAGCCTAGTAGTACTCACACTGGATCTTATCTTGGAGGAGTTCTGTGTTTCTCATCCTGTCTAAAGAACACCAGTAGCATGTGTTGCTGTCCATTACATTTTTAATTATAATAAATGTGAATAGCAGTGGTACCTTAAAATATTTTTGTGTTTCTTGATGGGAACAATTTCCATACCATGTATGAAATATATCTCATGTTTGATCCCTGCCTCAGGTTCCATTGTTAACTGTTTCCTACCTCTCTCATGGGCAACAGGACTAGCTAAAGAGATCTGCTTCCTTCCATTTGAGTCACTAGCTATGCTTGACGCAAACTGAAATGTTAAATGAGGGTACTTCATAGTAAATAGTAAATCAATCAGAAACATAATAATTGCTCAGCCAATGACTTGTTTTTGAACCTTGATAAATTAATCATCTTCCCATTAGGTAACCTGACACCCAAATGAAAGAGAATAATTGGATAAAATATTTCATGTATAGCCTGAACACAAATAATAAAAAATGCAAAAGAAATATAATCATAACCTGAGGTAGATAAACTTGTAGTGATTCTTGTGCACACATAAGTGACCACAGGTGGAGTCAGAATTGTTAATAATCTCCAAATGGTTAAACCAACCTTTCCTTTTATGAGATACGATTTATCTCTTTCTCAGTGATCCATTTATTTTTCCTGTTGAGTTCCAATAAGCTATTTCAAGATTTACCATTGCAAACAATATGAATGCACCACTTGGACATGAAAGGGAAATATTTTCTTTCCTGAGTTTCAATTACAAGATGAGCAACAAAACTAACAACATTTAGATAGGTTTTCTAGCTTCGATTCCTTAGATCTCCAGAGTTTTTCAGAGGTCACACAAAAAAAGCCAAGAGCAATAGTCTTCTTTATAAGACCTCAGAGGAGAGGAATGCAGCAACATTAACTTTTAAATGCCTGTTTTTGTTATTGTTTTTATTTGTGGGAGGATTTGTTTGTTGGTAGGTTGGTTTTAATCAATTGTTAACTGCTCAGATTTGGAATCCACAGTGAGTGGAGTACGAGACTGTGAGCCCTCGACCTGCCAACAACAGAATGGATTGCTTTCTACCCTGTTATTATTATGAATATTTCCAAAACAAGCATTACTCAAAGGGGGAAGCTATGCAAAATTTGACAATTTAATTCAGTTAGAAATGATTTGGTCATTTCAAGTTGGGAATATTTAAAAAATAGGAAGGGTAGGGTAGCTAATCCAGTCACAGTGCAATGTGTTTGTTATTGATCAGTTATGTGAATTTATGACTAATGAATATGGAAAAACCTTAACTATGCTTATACCACACATGAAATAAATTCTGGTACAGATGGAAAAATATTGGGAAAACTATTTTCAAAAAATAAGAAAACAGGCTCCCAAGTGGGTGAGTCAACATCTACATGAAAAGGCTGGAGTGGTGACTCAGTGGTATCATGCTTTCCTGGCATACACGAGGACCCGGGTTAGAATCCCAGCACCACATACTCAACTTTTGTTGAAGAAACTTTTGTTGAAGAAACAAAAGCCACATGAAAAAATAAACAATAAAAGTGATTCTCTCTTTCTCTCTCCTTCACTCTCCTCTTCTTTCTGTTAAAAAAAAAATCCACGTGAAAGCGTAACTGGACTCAGTAACAGAAAATATAAAATGTCTTTAATTTCTGATTGGAAAATTATTTATAATACATCTTACTTTTTGATATTATAGGAATAGGGGTTTTAAAACCTAAGCTCAAAACAGTTTGGGATATGCAATATATTAAACTTCAATTAGCCTAGGGAATTTTATAAGTAACTGGTTTGGAGTATATCCCGATAGAAAAAATAAGATAATAACCAAATATCTTGAATGCTTACTGTTGTATGTGGCCGGATTGTTAAAAACTTAACCTGTATTATCTACTGTTTGTATCCCATTGTTCACACCCTTAAAATAATAAATATACAGTCAATGTTAAAATAATACTGAGCAAAGAGAAGCATGCAGCACAGTGGGTTCTCATTTGTGGCAATAAAAGTCCAGTATGGCAAAGTGTAAAATGTGCAAGGGAATGGAGCCATCAGAAGATATTGAGGTGGGCTGAAACGGTGGCTCAGCAGTTTGCATGCTTGCCTCACATGTGCAGGGACACGGGTTCGAAACCCAGGACCATGTGAAAGCAAAGTGTGGGAGCAATAAAGCCAAATGAGGAACTAAATAGAATTGATTCTTTTTCTCTGTCTCACTGTCTCTCTCTCTCTTAAAAAAGAAGAAAGGAAGAAGAAGAAGAAGAAGAAGAAGAAGAAGAAGAAGAAGAAGAAGAAGAAGAAGAAGAAGAAGAAGAAGAAGAAGAAGGAGGAGGAGAAGAAGAAAAAGAAAAAGAAGAAGGAGGAGGAGGAGGAGGAGAAGGAGGAGGAGGAGAAGGAGGAGAAGACATTGAGGTGTCTGATCCTCGCCACAGGGCCCAACACTGATCCCTCTGAAGGAACTAAGGAAAGTGACTTCTTTGTAGTGGGCTGCAAATAACAATAACAACAAGACAAATAAATACATGTATTGTGGCTTTTCCTAGGGTAGTAAAACTCTTAGAACTAAATGATCGCTTAGCACAGAACTTAAAAAGGCCATTAGATCTAAGAATGGCATGTTTGATGGCAAGAGCTTCCATGATGAAGTAGTGCCACTGACTTACTGGCTTAAACAACAGAATTTTACTTTCTCACCATTATGCGGGTTAGCAGTCCAAGATTGAGGGCAGCAGCTTTCATTTCTTCTGAGAATTTTCTCCTTGGCTTGAGGTTGCTGCCTTGTCTCTACATCCTCACATGGTTGTCCTTTGGTCTGTGTCTTAATTTCTTGTTGTTATAAGGACACAGGTCACATTGGATTTGGGCCTATCTTTAGCACCCCATTTTCTCCAGACGTGATAGCGTGCACCTATAGTCCCAGCACTTAGGATGCAGAGGTGGTAGGATCACTTGAGTTCAGGAGTTGGAGACCAGCCTGGGCCCATATGGTGGTGGTGGTAGTAGAGGGATCTCTTTTTAACTTAATTACCTCTTGAAAGATCTTATGTTTAAATATAGTTACATTATGAAGTGTTGGGGATTAGTGCTTCAACACATAAATTTGGTAACTGGGAGAAACAATTTACTCCTTAACAGATGGATTTATAGACATAGTTATATACTTAAATGCATTATTTAAATTTTTCTAATTATCATTTGACCTCCAGGTCTATGTTAATGACAACTTCCTCACCTTCCTCCGACTTCAAATTATGGCTAAATTTGAACTTAACTAACTGAGTCTGAATGTGGCTATCAAGATTCCACTGGGGCCCTGTGAAAGAAAACAAATAATACACCGCTATTTGCCAAAAAGATAAGATCATTTCTACATTTTTAATAAAGCACCTAGTTAATGAAAGATGGAAAAAATGAACCACATGAACACTTGATGCAAAAATGAAATCTTTGTAGATCAAAGGAAAAAGGAGCGACAACCAAAAATGAGTGATCTAGCAATCAGCAAGTTGTTCTGTTACTAACTTAATTTGTCCATTAATTTAATTTGATTTGTTCCATTTATTCAGTAAATTAATAGTCACTTGGAATCACAGTACCTTTAATTAATTCAAGACAGTGCTAAATATATGAAAGCAGGGGGAATATCTAATTTCACTGAAATGGCTCATGAAATAATTTTTTGCTGTATGGACACTTGAACACACTTAGTCTTTAAATTATCAAGAAATCTGAGTTGGAATAATTTAATAATAAATAATTTTTAAATTGTTTTTGTTTCTGAAATCCATAAAATGCACTTTGGTTGTTAATGTTGAGAATATATGTGCAGATTTGTATAAGCCAGAGATCAAATAATATCTTCTAGAATATTACAATTGCTTACATGTGACAGCTAAAATTGCTTTAGCCTTGTTCTCCAACACCAATGTTGTAGTTTTTCATTAATAAGAAAATAAAATTTTAAATCTTCAGTCAGTTTGAATTTCATATTTCAAAATGTAGCATATGATAAAATCACTTGGTTTGAAAGCTATATTTTGTGTTATAATCTTGAATATATTTTTTTTCCTCCATTGGTGCTAGCTATAATTAGGGCCAGGGATATGTAAAGGGGGACCTTAGAAAGTATCAAAGGGCAAAATGCACTTGGGACCTTCTGAGTACTACTTCGAAATTCACTGGATTTCCAGATTTTCCTCCTTTCTGTTAGCATAATTTTAGGTCTTCCATCTAAAAAGCCCACAGGAACAAGGTTCAAACAAAAGTTGTATTTGTTACAGGCCAACAGTCTTCATCATCTTTAGCCGAGTGTAAACACAGACTAAGGCTGTTAATTTTAATTTATAAAATATCTATCATTAAGTGCTTCCTAAATACGGCATGGTCCTCTGATTTTCTGCTTCAATGATCATTTAGTGCTAAAATATTGCTAAGAAAATCGTTCTAAGTAATGCCCCTAAGGAAATCCATATATGTGGGGAATGAAAATTGCAACCCATCATGGCCTTGTTCTCTGACAAAAGTTCCTGTTAACTGTGAGTAATAAGTGATCCTACACGGTTATTATTAGTCTGGAACACAAGGAAAGGTCCAAGTTCATGTATCAGAGAGCAGTAATGCATTTTGTTTCCGTAAGAAAGATGAAAGCTAGAGCTGGAGATTATTACAAAGTAATTATTCTGGAGAACAATGTTTAAAAGTCATTCCTGTACCAGAGTTATTGGTGAATCAATGAATAAATTCATGTATTCCTCCCATGAAAGGCTTGCAATAATCCTCAAATCATAGATTTCATATATAGTTTTTTTAAATTCAGACATTTTTTTCTGTATCCAACTGTAGACAAGACTCCCCCAAACTACCCAGAAAGCAAGGCACATAAAACTCCCCAAAACACTCAGAAAGCAAGACACATATAGGATGCTGTGAATGGTTCAATGAATGTGCAGAATATCTTGGAAATTAACACCTACTTAATCTCACTTACTACTACCTTATAATCTGACAATGTCTACCCACCTGGAAAAAATGCAATATAATCCAAGGAACTCAGTACTTACACTCCTTTAGTTCCTGAAACTCTCTACCACTCTAAACTGCTTCATCTTTTTCTCCTGGTTCTTTCAAAATCTACTTCAACAAGCTGTTTCTGTCCTTACTCACTTCATCCTGACTACCTTTTTAAGAGGAACCATCAATCAAAGGAGACCCAACGCATAATGAGCAGGAGGTTGTTAAAAATGTTTTACAGGTAAAGAGTTGAAGATAAAATGTGGGAATTCATGGTGGTATCATTTTTCTAATTCCTACAGTGCTACTAGTAAATCCATTTAAAAATACATGAAGATAACAAAATTAAAGCAACAACACACATAGAGTCATGATAAGATTAAGTGAGAAGGTGAGGGAAGAGAATCACAATTTTGAGGTCCATGGAACATCTATTTCTGTGAAAGGGGTTGAGATAAAGCAATGGGGCACCATGAAGCTAAATAAAAACAAACCCTGCATACTAGAATTTAAATTTTCAGCTACTCTTAACTTGTTAATGAAAGGATCCAGGGATTTTTTTTTTTTTTAGAAAAGGCTTACAGCAAGTCTAAGATAAGAAATGGACAAAGTTAGTCTATCAGCTTGATAAAATAGAGAGCAAGGAAATTATATAAGACAATTGAGACCATGTCCCAAGGATTCAGAAGCCAACTTAAAGAGTCTACATTGAGAAATCAAGCAGAGTTGGATAACTGTAACATATTACAACTCATAAAATATAGTAGGGCCTATCATTCATCATCTTATTTTAAAAATCAACTTATTTTAAAAGTCAACTCTGGAGGATGCACAGTAAGCAGCTAATTATTTTGAAAATTGAAGCCTTTCCTATTTTCACCATAGCCCAGGATAACCAAGTAAATTGTTGAGAAGTTTTTTTCCTATTGGGGTTTATACATGAAAATAGGTGATAGACTGCTACCATGTTGCATTTGTGGAACCCAAGTCATCATCACCAGTGCCTCATGACGCTACAGAAACTGCAAAAGCCAAGCATCACCTCCTCCAGTATGTCACATCACCACCTATCCAGTACTCCTGCCTGGAATTGAACCTAAATCTGACCAAGCCTCCAGATCAAAGTACCCAATTTCAGACATACAGGGAACTGAGGAACATGATTAATGCAATTTAGTGCTGAGATGGAGCCAAATTCTGGGTGAAACTTTACAAAGCAAATGATCCAGTTTTTATGAACAGCAGCAGCAGCAGCAGCGACAACAAATCATGAGGAAAAGGGGATTGCAGAGGAGAAAACTTATAAATTCAAACATAAAGGATGTATTAAAAGATGATAATGCATGGATACCAAATAAATGGATCAAATTAAAGCAGATAAATGAAAAAAACTCACATGGGATATTTGATAAATCTGGGAGCTATTGTTAAATTTTAAGGTGTAATAACAGTTTTAAAGATTTTTAAAGATATGTATTGGAAAACTAGAAAAACGAACTGGCTAATGATGTCTTGGTTTGTTTGATTGTTTTGTTTTGTTTTTTTAACAGAATACTCAGGGGAAGGATGAGTGAGTTAGAGCATAAGCTAACCCAATAGATCATGCACTGTTAATGTTAAAGCTGTTATTGTTGAAGATCATGTAACTGTTAAAGCTGGGTGCTGTGAGCATTTCCAGCTCTTCCAGTTAGATAATTTAATCGGTTCAGATCACAAGGCAGTGTGTTATATACAATAGAATGGATAAAGAGACCACCTCTGAGAGGTAGGTATTATCCCTGAATTGAACTTTTTAAAGCAGTTTTTAAAGTTTTTTTTTTAATTTTATTTATCTTTATTTTTTAAAAATTTACCTTCCCTTTCTATCCACCCATTCTTTTTAGTTACACATGGCAATAGTACAATGACTTAATTATAAAATAATGTAGTATAATTAGTTATAATTCAGTCCCCAGTATTGTCCCTTCTTCCCACCCCTGTTCTTTCCATATATACATGACAATATAATAATCAATGATATAATTATAAAAGTATGGAGTATAACATTTCAATTCTGTCCCTAATATTTTCCCTCCTCCAACTCCATTCTCTTCCCTCCACTCTACCCATGTTTCTGTTATTTACTAAGCTTTTATTTTTAATTTAGTGACTTGTTGATGAACATCTTGATGCTGTTCACTATGGTGTGTTCGTATATGAACATAGGAAAGATAAGTCTGATTCAGTCTGAAAACTTTCCCTATCTCATCCCTCCCTGTTTAATCTGTTCCTCTGATCTTTTCCTCATTTTGGTTTATCTTTTGCATATCAGAGAGAACATTTGACCTTTGGGTTTTTTGAGACTGGCTTATTTCACTTAGCACGATAGTCTTGAGTTCCATTCATTTGCTGGCGAATGCCATCAAATCATTCTTCCTTACGACTGAGTAGTTCTCCATTGTGTATATACACCACACTTTCTTTATCCATTCATCTGTTGAGGGGCACCTTGGTTGGCTCCCTAGCTTAGCTACTTTGAATTGTGCTGCCATAAAAGTTGATGTGACTGCATCACTTTAGTATACTGATTTTAGATCCTTTGGATATATATCAAGCAGTGGGATAGCTGGGTCAAATGGTGGGTCCAATCCTAGTTTTTTGAGGAATCTCTACACTGGTTTCCAGAGTGGTTGTGCCAATTTGCAGATCCATCAACATTGTAAAAGTCTACCCTTTTCTTCACATCCCTACCAATATTTATTGTTCGTATTCTAGATTATTGCCATTCTAACTGGAATAAGGTGAAATCTCAGTGTAGTTTCAATTTTCATTTCTCTGCTAGAGATGTGGAGCATTCTTTCATATATTTATTGATCATTTGTATTTCTTCATTTGAGAAGTGTTCTTTTGCCCATTTATTAATTGAGTTGTTTGTGGGTTTTTTTGTGTGTATTAAGTTTTTTAAAATCTTTGTATATCCTGGATATTAATGCCATATCTGAGATACAGGAGGTAAAGAATGTTTTCCCATCTGCAAGTTCTCTCCTTATACACTTTACTGTTTCCTTTTCTGTGAGGAAGCTTTTCAGTATGATGCCATCCCATTTATTGATTTTTCCTTTTACTTCTTGCACTTTGAAGGGGTCTTATTTAGGAAGTCAGTTCTGCAAATGTGTAAGAGAGTTGGGCTTACATTTTCTTCTACAAGGTGCAGGGTTTCTATCCTAAATCCTAGGTCTTTGATCACTTTGACTTTTGCACAGGGTAAGAATTAGAGATTGAGTTTCATTCCACTACACATGGATTTCCAGTTTTCCTAGCACCCTTTGTTAGAGAGGCTATCGTTTCTCCAACTTACGTCTTTGGCTCCTTTGTCAAGTGTGCAGTAACTGTAATTGTACAGGTTTGTCTCTGTGTCTTCTACTCTGTTCCATTGATCTTCATGTCTGTTTGGTGCCAGTACCACACTGTTTTTGTTATTATAGCTCTGTTGTATAAGTTGAAGTTTGGTATTGTGATGTTTCCTGCTTCATTTTGCTTTGGGTATTCTGAGTGTCTTATTTTTCCAAAGAATTTCATGACTGCTTTTTCTAATTCTGTGAAGAAGGTAATTGAAATTTTGATGGGCATTGCATTGAATCTGTATAGCATCTTAGGTAGCATGGCCATTTTGACAATACTACTGAATTGAATTTTTAAGAGAACCTTTACCAATAAGTAGACACTTACCTGAATTGAATGCCCAGAGACCCCGATTCCCACCCCTATTTCAGAGAACCTATTTCTCTGAGAACTGTCTCTCCTCCGTGCTTCTTGCAGCTGAAAAACAAGGATTTTGGTGGTCATATTCTTACAATGCCATCTGTCTTACTGAGTCCAGTAGATGGATTTGGTGTCCCAGCTGACCCAATCCAGAAAGACCCATGAGTTCCTGCATCCCCTGTGAAATAACAGTGCATCTGGTCTGAGTGTGTTCTTGATAGAAGATGCAAATCGAGACTGTTTTGGTGATATTTTCTGACATATGAACTGGAAGGAGAGGAAATTTGTATTTGTTTAGACAGAATGATGCAAATGAGCAGAAAGAGATGGAGATGAATGATGGAGAGAGGGGACTTACTTAATGTATGATAGACAATTAGATGGATTCAAAATAGGCAGGTATGTTAGTATATAAATAGAGAGCAATAGAAACAATTATCACGTGGAACTATTTCCTGGTTATACAGTTAAGTAAGAAAAGCATAATGCAGAAAATACAGTCAACTGTGTTGGTGTATGTGAGCACAAGTGTTCAACATTTGAGTGTAAGTCAAATTCCTGATTTTAAATTCGCCATGTGCAGGGAGGTTGAATTGAGGAAGATGGGGTTGGTGAATAACTTTTTATTACATACATTTAAATATTATTGAAATTTTGCAGCTTATTTTTATTTGTTTTATTCATATGTATGTTAAGATGCAGTTAAGCATTATTTGAGTAAGGAAGAGCATAATTTGAAAATGCTAATATCCAGAAATACTGAGTAATAACTCAAGGCCTATAGGGGAAAGCCTTAATTTAAAACCGTTAGTAAAATGCTTTTTAGAAGACCTAAAAGCCAATCAATTAAAAATTTCTAGCAATTCTCAATTGACTACTATGAGAAATAATTATTATGGAATGCAGTTTTTTTTATTTTCCACTACCACACTTATTTTCTTCTGTTTCACTTAGGTTAAAAATTAAAAGAATTGCTGTCCCCTAGACATTCACATTTCCTGGAAGTAAGAAGCCATAGATCATCAGTTAGTGCAGGAGATTGACCTAGAAATAAATTTTCAGTACAGAAAAATCCAAAATATATCATAGTAAACAAGGGGAAGGACTTTGATTTTGTGCTTTCATACTTTTAAAAGCATCTCAGCTCCATCTACAGAGTTTAACAGTGACAAATGCTTATGAAATAAAGTATACGTATAATTTAAATGACAAATTGACAAGCACACTTAGTACCTACTGATCTAACTTTGGCATCTTTTAAGTTATATCACAATGAGGAAATGAAACCTCTTCCCTTATTGAAGGTTCTGATGAATAATGGGTCCTCATCGCTCAGAGGTTCATTGCCGAGTCCCAAATTCAACTCTAGCCCATGTCTTTTTGAGCAGTATTTTCAACAAATTCCACTGAAGTAAAAATTGCACGTTTTCCTTCTTGGACACTAGAGGGAGATTGTTTGCAGGTATCCTCTCTTAGACATGATTTGCAGCAAGGCTATATGCCCTTCTCATGACTGTCCAGTGTTGTGGCTGCATAGTGACACACGGCATGTCTGCATCCTTAAATCTTACCAAGAAAACAGACTTTTATGAGCATTCCTCTAATATGCAAGAAACTGATATCAATTTAGGAAATAATTTACATCTACTTATAAAATGAGATTCTAAATTGAAGAAATTTAAAATAGATAATAACACAAATATATCCTCAGAGCAGCAGTGCATAAGCCCTGAGCCGATACTATAGCCAAAGCAAACTATTGCTCAGACTTTGTCAATCTAATTGTGTTTACAAAGCAAAACACATTTTAAATATGTAATAGCTACCCTTATAATTAAGTCATTGTATAATCTTATGTCATGTATGCCTAAAAAGAACCAATTAAACAAAAATAAGATAGATAAACTTTTAGAACCTCAGAGGATACAATCAACTTGTAATGAAATATTTTGTTATAAAATATGTAATGTTCTCCCTTCTACTCACACCTCCCCCACTCTCTTTGTTCATTCCATCCCAACATCCCAACCCACTTTTGCTGCTGAATCCTCCAGATACATCCTTACCTGGCACCTTTACACTGGCTCATACCTCTGCCATCTGTGTGGCTCACTCCCTTACCAATTTTAAGTCTTTGCCCAAATGTCATCTTCCCAATCAAATCTACCTTACTTAAAACTCTCCTTATTTCTGTAACTTACTCTATACTTTTTTCCCATGGGATTTATAAGTTTATATATGTTTATACTATTCTATGTATGTTACTTATGCATTATGCTGATTATGGTATAGGTCCTCCACTATATGCTCAGGGAAAGTGAAGATCTTACTCTATTTTATGTATCAATATATCTTAACAGCCATTTCAGTGCCCACCATTCAAAAGGCCTTGTTACACACTTAATTAAACCCCCTTTAATTCAATTCAATAAAATAGTACTGCTTTGTACTTAATATTTTTTATGATCTTAACATCTGTTATTCTTAAATAAATTTTTCTTACAAGAAAATGCGTAAAGATAATAACATTGTCTTTCTCTGACGCAGAATCTTGACACCCTAACACACTGATATAACCACTAGATCTTGTCTTCTTCTGGGTTGGCACCTGAATTGCCTTTATTTTTCTCAATTCCTGTGAATAAGAAATCTTTCTGCCATTTTAAAAAATTTGTTTCTCCTCTCCTATATCCATCATACCCCATCTGTATTTTCTGATTGAAGTAAAATAATTATAAAAGATGTCTTAATGCAGAATAACTATAACAAAACAGTGGAGTTAGATCAAGCAAATATTTGATACTCTGACAATAAAAGTTATCTAATATTCTACCTGTCTTAGATATTGTCCCTCAGAAAACTGTTTGATCACTAGTGATCAATTCATCTCTGCATCTCTGCTAGCATATCAGTTCAGGGGCTTATGGTACTACTGCTCTAAGGTCATACTAGTGTTTAAATAAAACTGGAAAATTGCAACTCCCCTAAGACCAAAAAAAAAAAAAAATAGTGCATCTTTGTGTCAGGCAGTGAAAGGAAACATTTGGTAAAATAAAGAAATCTACGAGCTACCCATTTAACACATGAGTTCTTCTGGGGGAAACTGCAACAGGTAAAACCCAAGGTGGTCATCCATGTTTTGGCATTACCCCTGGATAACAAAGTATATATATACATGATTATTATTGTTTTGATAATGTTTCCCCTCAACTGTATCTCCATATACTTCTAATAAAAAAAAAAAAGAAACCTAGGCTCTCTTGAATCATCACACAAGAGGTCTCAGCTCTTAAGACTATCACGAAACAAATGATCTTCGAATTGGTAGATTCCATTTGAAAGGGCATGAGAGTAAATAAACCACCAGCCACAGTGACAACAATAATAGAACTGTGAGAACTAAGGTAGATGCTGGAATTTGGAGTGAAGACAGAAATGGGTGACATGTTGGAGAGATACAGGGAATATGTTTGCTTGTGCCTCCCAGCCTCCTCCATTGCCGGGTCCTTGCTTCGTGCCTGTCCAACAGCACACAGAGGAGGCTGTACCAGTCTTCAATTCCAACAGTGGGCTAGTGTTCCTATCTTCCCACATCCACTCCAGCATCTGTTACTGATATATTCTTCTTTGCCAATCTGACTGGAGTGAGGTGAAATCTCAATGTAGTTTTGATTTGCATTTCTCTGATTACTAGTGACTGAATTCTGTTATTCATGGTACTCTGGTTCCTCTATTTTTGCCTCCTTTCTGCTTCTGCTTCATTCTGCTTCATCATGAGGATTCTTTCTGAAAACCACCTTTCTTGCAAGTTGTAGGGTTCTTTTCTGTAATGTTGATCTTCAACTGAATTAGACATTTTGGGGGTTTTGGGGGAGGGGCAAGGATTTAACCCAGGGGCACTAACCACTCAGCAACATCCCCAGCCTTTTTTACATATTTTTGTTTTTTTAGACAGGATCTCCTAAGTTGCTTATGGCCTCACTAAGTGGCCAAGACTGGCTTTGGCAATGTAATCCTCCTGCCTCAACCTCCTAAATCGCTGGGATTACAGGTGTGTGCCATCACACCTAGCTGAACTTGACTTTTTAAAGAGCCCTGCTCCAGTCACATCTCTTTCTGATTTTAGGACACAGTTTTTCTCAGCTTGATGATTCATTAGTTCAATCATTCAAAATTCCAAATTCCTGGTTAAGAGAAACTGTCCCAGTCACCTTAGAAGCAGATTAGCCTGATACAGAAAGTACCTAGGCTTACCATCCCCCTGTAGCTTCCAGTGGGAAAGGTTCTTTTCAAAAAGGATGTGAGCAGAGAAACAAAGATTAATTACTTTTTGACTCAGAAATTAATATAAAAATTATTCTTATCACAACAGCAATACAAATTCTTTCTCATTTGAGACATAAGATAAAAATGTAAAAGATTTAAGAAACAAATCATGATTTTATCATTAATTCACCTTCAGTACTAGTGAATGATTATTCCATTCAGAGGACTTTGGTCTGTATTAGATTAAACTAAAATGTAAGTATTTTGAAAGATTAATGAGACATGTTTGAAAGTATTCTATGCAATATATTTTACAAAGTTTAAAATCAACTGTATTACCACTGTAGTATTCATGTGTATGTAGTATATGTATATACTTCACGGTTAAATAAAGTTTGTAGAAACAAACCAGACATTACCTTCACTTTGATAATTTTTTTGAAATGTTGGTTTTACTGGACAGTTCAGAAAGGGGAAAAAAGAAAGAAATGAAAAAAAAATAAATGACTAACCCATAAGATCAATTGAAAAATTTTAAATTGTTTCTGATTTACAATGGATATAATTTTCCAAGACAACATGACATAATTTAAAACATATTCCTATTCTATAGATAATATTTATCTAAAACAAGGAAATGATAACCATAAAAATTTGACTGTGGCTGACTTAGCTTCAGGAAATCTTTATGACCTAATACAAAGCAATTTTGGAGGAAACTAAAGCAAAAAATTCAAGTGCTCCAAAATCTGATATTTTTTTCCTGAAGTGTGACATATTGAAATAATCTCTACTAAAAAGGGTACTGATGAAGCCATTGAGTAAATGGCATTCATTCAGAGATGAAAGAGGGAAAATGACGTATTAGAGTCAATAAGTGAACAATGTAAAAGAGCACATAATGCATGCTATAACTCTTTGGGGTTCCTATGCTGCTTATTATTTCAAATGTATAAAGGTAATTATGATAGCATTTTATTATTAACCAATTTTTCAATTCAATTTGAGCAATAGGTATTTTTCTTATGTTTAAATTTTTTAAAAAATAGATCGAGAAATAGATTGATCTAAAGGAACTTCAAATGTTTTATTCCTGAGGCATGTACTCTGTTCTTTACCTGCTGTTCTTGGTTTGCTTAATCTCAGTGATGCAAAGATCAAGGTTTTCAGAGCCCACACTGAGAGATTGAAATTGACTTGCCTCTACAATAAATCAGAAAATTAGAAAAAATCAAAAGAAAACTCTTACCAAGCCATCTCTCCATATTATGTGGTGAATATTATTAAAACAATCACTTTGGGAAATAACCCTCGATGTATCTTAGTTATAACAATAGAGTTTCCAAGGAAGGGGATATATTCTTCCTAATGAGAGCCAAGTCTCATTTATAAGACTAAAAAGGGTTAGGAGTCATTCTTATTTTAGTGAATTAATAATGTGCAGAATCATAATAAAACAAGGTAGATAAATCTGAATATTATAATAGTGTTCACTTCAATAAGATCATAGCATTTTAAATCACTGAGTAATAAATTCAGCTTTTAGAGTGCCAGGAAGTGTTTCCAAGAAGAGATGCTATTTGAAGCAAGGTTTGGGGAGTGAATATATATTAGTGAACTGGAGGGAGGTCACTGAAACCAAGGGAATCACAGACACTGAGAAGCAAATGTGCATTGCAGGAGTTTAAGAGATACCCAATAGCACTGAAAGGATGGAGCATTGAATCTCCTGGGGACAAAGAGAAGATGCTGAAAAAAGATTTAATTGCAGGAGAAGAGTTTTTCAGTTGTACATAGGAGAACCCATTGACTTATTTCAGTTTCAATATGTTCCTCTTAAAAGTGCTATCTTCAAAACCTGGACAATTCCAAGAATGACTTCTGTCCTCACACAAATGGAATCTTCATCAAACATTAGGAAAAAAATCCACTGTTCAGAATATGAGCTCTGTTGGCCAGCTCTCCTACAGACACCAGGTCATCCCTGGGCAGGGGTGTGACATCTGCCTGGGTATCCTCAGTATATAGCACTGAATACCATATTGTAGGTGCTCAATAAAGCTGCATTCAATAAGAAGGAAAGAAACTAATACAAAGCAATTTTGGAGGAAACTAAAGCAAAAAATTCAAGTTCTCCAAAATCTGATATCTCCCAATTTTTCTATTGTGTAACCAATTTAATGTTAGGCTTCTCAAAGGGCTTTAAAATGTAAGACAGCAGGATAAACCATTTAATATAGAAATGCCAACATGGAACAAACCTAAGCAGGATAAATTAAGCATGAAGAGGTACAGAGTCTTAAGAGTATAGGTTTTATTGTTTTTTTTTTTTTCATTTTAATGCAGTAAGTTTCTGTATATTTGTAGGAGGTCTGGCATTGATAATTAATAAAAGTTTGTCACTTAAACATGTAACTGTAAAAATCAGAACACGGGTATAAATTCAGGTCTGGGTATTCCAAAAAAGGGGGTCAGACCTAAGTGCAGCTGAGCAAAAACCTTTTTATTGGGATTGGCATCTCCTGGGGCAAATTCATCTGCACCACCATAGTAAGGGGAGGCAGGGGAAGTGGCACCAGTCTGTGACTGGGCAGCAATTTTATATTCTGGGATGGGAAGAGGCAGTTCTGGGGCCTTGTCCTTTCAGGATTGGCTGGGGACTCCATCAATCATCAGGCAATTGCAAGACGCCATTGGCGCTTGTCTGTCAGTCTCTGATTGGTTGTTCCTTTGAGCACCAGTCTGATGCCCTGCTCCCATCCAGCTGCACCAACCTAACAGTAACCCATTATATAAAAGTTCATGGCTAATGAAAGAACTGAAATGCACTGAAAATTTGTGGTTTAATACATCTTCCTGATTTATTTCCCTAAAAATAAAAATCCCTTGCCTTCAAGTTAAGAAAACTACTACTAACTAGTAGTGTGACCCTGGGCAAGTAACTTAATCTCATCTTTAAGATGCCACCTAAGTTTCCTTTAAACTCAATAATAATATTATATAAAATAGTGTAAAAGAGCATATCATTTAAGCAGCAGAGTCATTGTGAGATCATTTTTCTTTAAACATAATTTAAAATATTTTAAAATTTAAACTATTTACTTTTTTAACTTATTTGTCATTCTTCAGAAAAAGAATTTATTTCTGTTTAATGATAATAATTTTTGCCCTTTCACCCTAATGTTACACGGGAAGTGTAACATTAATAATAATTAATGTTAATAATAATGTTAATAATAATTTTACTGTTACTATTAATATGTGGTATCATTATAATCATTTTGATATGAAATGTGTGTCTACTTTTCTACTGACTTTATCTCTCATATAAGAAAAACTTCATATTAACATTACAGTGAAGTTATACTTGGAAGTTTTAAAAATATATAAGTTGAAAATAAAGAAGAGAGATAAATAGAATTCACTTATTAATTTTTATCTCCATCTCCAAAAATGAGATAGTTGAATAAAAAAATATAGCTTATAATATTCCTTAAAACGTATTTCTACATTTGCTGAACTTATTTATCAGAGGAATACTGGGAAGAATACAAATCTTTTTAAATATCAGTGCAGTTCCTTAGGGGCAATTAAATCTAGGATATTTATACAACAGCTCAGATAGAAGCCACTATATAGTTGGACAGAATATGTCATTACAGGGAAAGTAAATAACTTATAGTTACTCAACAGGAAAGTATTAATCAGAAAAGGCTGAACAGGCAGGAAACTTTTCACCAAGAGCCTCAAGCTGCATGTGAAGCAGAAGTAATTCATTGCTAAGAGTCTAGGGATTTTAAAACATCACAACAACAACATTCAAAAGAAGGAAATGTGAATTTGTTACAAAGACAGTTTTTGGAAATGATGACTTAGCCAACTACCTATCATTGATCACTTGTTGTGAAATGGAAATGTAGATATGTCTGTAAAATGTTTCAAGTGAAAGTAACAAAACTCAACAATACAGTTCACTAAATAATTGA